>JANHFL010000874.1:106381-128597 GCA_032468155.1 Oxyrhabdium leporinum
GGCATGTAGGTTAGAGCGTGAATGGCCTCCAGACTGGATGGTCAAGAAAACATCTGAGAAGAAGGAAATCGCAAAACAAAAGCACTTAGGCTTATATACCGCTTCATAGTGCTTTACAGCACTCAATAAGTTGTTTACAGAGTCAGCCAATTGCCCCCAACAAACTCAGTCCTCATTTTACCGACCTTGGAAGGATGGAAGGCTGAGTCAACCTTGAGCCAGTCGGGATTGAACTTCTGGCTGTGGGCAGAGTCAGCCTCCAGTACTGCATTCTAACCACTGTGCCACCACCGCCCATTCCTCATGCCCACTCCATGTGAAGTGTTTTTCATTTCGCTCATTCTCCAAGCTTCTTGGCACATGGAGACGTTTGCACAGAGGAGCAATCAGAAGTGGGATTAAAACTTTAAAGAGGAGCACTTCATCTGCCCTCCTGCACACTTGCTGAAAGGTTTTTTTTCACAGCCCTAACGGTCAACTTGTAAATACATTTCAGTGAGGTCCATCTGCAAAATATTTTCATACCTGGTTCTAACGTTATTAGAGATAAATTTGAAGGGCCTATGATGTATGTCGTTGTTGGTCATGACCTGCTTCTTTCAAAAACATGCCATACTTTTCAGGATGGCTGTCAGACCAGTGCATTGGAGGTTCTGCCCCAGGTCGTGGGTTGAGCTGGGATTTGAACTCAGGGCTTCAAGATCGTTCTCTCATCTACTGCCTTAAATCCTTGTCTTGTTTCTTTCTTTCAGCACTGGCGTCCACTGAGATGCCCTCTCACAGCCCCGTCTGCTATGGATGCCCATCATCCATTCAAGATACAGATATTCCTCAATTTGTGACCACAACTGAGCCCAAAATTTCTGTTGAAGTAGGTCATAAGTACCCTGGGTGGGGCAGGAAGCCATTGTAAGTGGAAGACTATCAGTAAGTGAAAATTGCCAGCCATACTGAATGCAATTGGCCTGGATTTTCTAAAGGGTAGAATAGATCAGGCCAGGTAAACAAACAAATGCAGCTCAGCCTCACACGTGAAATCTGACTGTGTGCTGATTTTGCAAAGAAAAGTTAGCAGCCCCAGTTTTACAGGAAGCGATTTTGCCTTTTCAGGATGGATGACATTTCAAGCAAAATGAGATTAACCCAGATATCTCTGAACTTAAGGAAGGAAAAAGGAAGGAAAATGTGGTAGAGGAAAGACACCTCATACAGTTCAAGTTACCAGAAGAGAAAAAACCCACCAGCTGCAATGTTTTCTAAAAATTCTCTCTTGGACAAGGAGGACTAGAAGCTTAAAAAACACTGTTTCAGGCCCCTTTTGGAAAAACAATTTGCTTTTAAGATTTTTCAAATCTGATCTCAATCAGAATATAGCTGGAAGGGACTGTGGAGGTCATCTAGTCCAACTCCCTACTCAAGCAGGGTGACCATATACCATTTCAGACAAGTGACGGTGACTGTCCAGTCTCTTCTTAAAGACCTCCAGTGTTGAAGCACCCACAACTTCTGGAGGCAAGTTGTTCCACCGGATAATTGTCCTCGCTTTTAGGAAGTTTCTCCTCAATTCCAGGTTGTTTCTCTCCTTGATTAGTGTCCATTCATCGTTTCCTGTCCTGCCCTTTGGTGCTTTGGAAAATAAGTTGATCTCCTTATGACAGCCTCTCAAATACTGGAATACTGCTATAATGTCCCCTCTAATCCTAGTCTCGGACCTTTGAGGGCTAGAAGCTTGAGTTTAGAAAAAAAATAAATAAACTGGGATTCCAATCAGAATGTAAAAGCCACGCAGGCAAGCAATAATATACAATCTGTTCTTTGGAAGAAGAGAGAAGGGGAAAGCATGACACGTTTCTTGGGCACAGCACAAGGGGGCATGCTTTAGAAGCAAAAAAATTTAAAAGCTTGCAAAACATCCTGTTGTATCTTGCTAGGAAGATCTGCACTACATCCCTGAAACTCATTCTTTCCATAGTCAGAATTCTAAAGGACGAAGTGCAAAGGTCTTTTTTACCGGAGCCTCATACTGCTGATGCCCGGATCGCTGGAAAATTATCCAAAACTAGAGATCTGGGGAATGTCAACAGATTAACGCTGTTGCAAGGAAGGTCTGAAAAGGTCACTGGCTTTTCTTTTTCTTTTATTTAAAAAAAAAACCCTTAAAAGCAAATAATTTTTCCAGCATGGACCCGAAACATAGCAATTTTTCATCTACTGGTCCCTCCTTGCCCAAGAGAGTATTTCAAAAGACAAAAGGGTGCAAATGCCTTTCTAGATAGCTTATTCCTTTTTGTTATTTATTGAGCCAAATGGGTTGTTGATGCCTAGACACAGGTAGATATGTAGAGGATCCCTGTTTGGAAGTACCACATCAGTAATGGTCAACCTTAAATAGGATTTGCACCTCACACGGTGTCTCTTGGGATTCACTGTATAAACGGGGAATAGCATCCTCCCACAAGTGCGACTGTGGGGGGGAGACAAACAACACAGCCATCCCCAACAGGGTTGTGGCTCAATAGTGAAGGAACTCAGGGCAGAGAAAAACATCCTGCAGAAAGCACAACTCCACAACAGTTCCAAGAGGGCTCCGCACCCATTTGCGCCACTCAGCTGACCCTGCGGACACAGACAGACCTCCAAACGGCCTCAACGATTCCCTAAAAAGAACTCAAATGACCAGCTGTCTGCAAGGAGTATCAATCCTTCCACCATCCAATCAGAGCCGAAGAAGCTTCTTGGACGAGAAGCGAAATGTCTTCGAAGAAAAAACAAGAAAGCCCAGTTGCCTCTTGAAAGAAGCACCTTTGGGACAAGGGGGTCCCTCATCAAATCGTAGATCCCATTGCAACCGGCTGTAAACTAAGGGCAGATACCAATCCAGTATCTGATTTAAAAAAATATAATGCTGTGGCCTTCAATGGTTAGCTGGCTATCTTGAATTTGTTATCTGAACACTGCTATCCGAATATAAATCTTTTGGACATTCAAATTTTTTCCAGAGTTTTTAACAGTAAATGGGTGAAATGATCATATATATTGCAAGTTTTTAAGAAAACGTCTGAAATGATATAGGGGTTCCTGCTTCAGAAGGGGGTTGGACTAAAAGACCTCTAAGGTTCCTTCCAACTCTGTTATTCTGTTATAGCTTCTGTTAAGTCCATGTATGATATGCCATATGCTATCTAAATAAATTTATTGAGTAATAATTACTCCTGTTTGTTATCTAGCTGCCTAACAAAACATCAATTAACTATGCAGCTTGTTTAATTGAAAGGATCTTCACCATTATCATTCTTAAAATACATCAACAGAAACTAAAATGAAATAAAATGGATCCATCGTTCAAATTAAATAACCTAGAGCAAGATATAAACAACACTTCAAGCCTTAGGTATAGATTGCCAATCAGCCAATTCCTTTACAATGAAAACAAAACACTACCAGAAAACGATAGCAACTAAATAATGGTACTGTGTTTTTTTTTTATTTGCCATAATAAAATAACATTTATTTCTTTTCCCAGTTCCTAATATAAAAACTGTTACTGCAAAAGTCTTCAGATTCTGGTGGGTCAAAATTCCCCAAAAGCAATTCAAAGCTAGCAAAATGAGGACGAAAACTTCCAAACTCAGCAAGAATCTAGAAAGACATGTTCCCTGGTTCAACATACAGGTAAGCCCTTGACTTGACTGGACTTACAACAGTTCAAAGTTACAACAACACTGAAAAAAGTGATCTATGATTAGTCCTCGCACTTATGACCATCACAGCATTCCCCACAGTCATGTGATCAATGTGATCCCCACTTGCAATTTTCCCAGCCAGCTTCTGACAAGCAAAGTCAGTAGGGGAAGACAGATTTGCATAATGACTGGGTAATTCACTTAACAACTGCAGTAATTCGCTTAACAACCATGCCAAAAAGGTGGTAAAATCATGTGAAACTCACTTAACAACTGCCTAGCAGTAGAAAATTCTGATCATGAGGATTATCTATATTTGCAATATTTGCCCAAACAACTACTGTTTGTGACCCAGCAGATTAATGCCTGCCACCACCAGACTATTGTCTGTGGGGCAGCTTCTGTGATGAAGGAGGAATTACAAGTAGTCCTCAACTTACGACCGCAATTCAGCCTAAAAGTTATGTTGCTAAGTGAGGAAGGAAGAAAGGAAGAAAGGAAGGAAGGAAGGGTCTTTGAAAAGTTTAGGAGTTCCTCTCCAGGAGCAAAATACAGGTAGTCCTTGACTTACGACCACAATTGATCCAAAATTTATCTTGCTAAGGAAAATATTTGTTAAGTGAGTTTTGCCCTGTTTTACAACTTTTCTTGTCACATTTGTTAACGGAATCACTGCAGTTGTTAAATTAGTAACACGGTTATTAAGGGAATTTGATTTCCCCACTGACTGCTTGTCAGAAGGCCCCAAAAGGGCATCACATGACCGGGCAGTGCAACCGTCATAAATGTGAGTCAGTTGCCAAGCATCTGAATATAAATCACATGACCGTGGGGATGCTGCAATGATCGTAAGTGTGAAAAATGGTCGTAAGTCACTTTTTTTCAGTGCCGTTGTAACTCCGGTCACTAAACTGTTGTAAGTTGAGATCTACCTATACCAAACCAAAAATGTAACCAAACCCCGCCCTACAATTCTGCAAGATGCTTGGATTTTACTTTAAACATTGGCATCAAGTGCTGCTTGCTAGAAGAATTACAAAATCCCAGAATACGGTTCGATGCAACAGCATTTTGTTCATGCTGGCAGGTTTTCTAGTAGTTTTAGCCACTGGCATTGTGAGGAGGAGCTGCTAAAAAGGAACATTCAGGCACGTTTAACAGCTGGAATTGACTTTTTTATGTAGGTAAAAGCATAAAAACGACGCACAAAACAGTGCTCAGCAAAAACCAGACATGAACGGAGTTGCCTCAACAGGACTAGAAACGAAATATAATGTACGCTAATCCTATTAATGTCTTCTAATTGCCTTTAGAGATTATCAGGGTCCTTTTTGGGCGAACGACAGACTTCACCCGACTCAGACTGCTGTAATCTGCTTTCAGTATGAAAATTCTGCATTTAAGCCTGGGGGGGGGGGGGGAAACCATGTTCATAAGCACATACAGGTAGTCCTCGGTTTGCCACAGTTCATTTAATGACCACTCAAGGTTACAGCCGCCCTGACAAAAAATACTGATGACCAGTTTTAAGGCAACCATTGCAGTGACCCCATGGTCACATGATCAAAATTCAGACGCTTGGCAACTGACTCCTATTTATGACGGTGGCAGCATCCCGCATTCACATGATCCGCTTTTGTGACATTCTGGCAAGCAAAGTCCATGGGGAAGCCAGATTCACTTAACAACCATGTTACTAACTTAACAACTGCAGTGATTCACATTAACAACTGTGGCAAGAAAAGTCATAAAATGGGGCAAAACTCACGTAACAATTGTCTCACTTAGCAATAGAAATTTTGGGCTCAATTGTGGTTGTACGTCGAGGACTGCCTGTATACCACACTTTTCTTCTGGCTTTTAAGGCAGGACAAGCTGACTTCTGAAAGAGGGAAGAACATCACACATTCTGCTTTTAAAGACTTTTAAGTGAAGTCTGGAAATGATTTGAGAGTAGGGGAAGAAAAAAATGAGTTTGAAACTAAGGCAGGAATATCCATGCAATTTTGCTCAAAAGGCAGACTTAATTAAAATAAACTTCAGATGGAGGACAGTGCCTTGGCAGAAAAAAATAGTAAAGCCACGTTCTCTTAATACATTAAACCATTCCTTAAAATGCAAATATTTATTTTGGAGGGTCTGTATATTGAAGGATAAAGGCAAAAAGAACCGAATTCGCACTGGCTATGGCAGATATGCAGAAACCCTCTATAAGTGAGGCAAAATATCACCCCCAAACTGTGACTGTGGGGCCAAAAAACAAACTATCCAACACAGAATGTCAGAGGGCCCAAATATAGCCTATATTGGAGACTTTACTGATGTCTGTGATAAATGAAATAAAAATATATATCTAGAATGCAGTATTGCAGGCTAATTCTGCTGACTGCCAACTGTCAGCAGTTCGAGTCTCACCGGCTCAAGATTGACTCAGCCTTCCAGCCTTCAGAGGTCGGTAAAATGAGGACCCAGATTGTTGGGGGGCAATATGCTGGCTCTATAAGCCGCTTAGAGAGGGCTGTAAAGCACTGTGAAGCGGTATATAAGTCTGTGCTATTGCTATATATGTAATCTAGCCATACGTTTATCATATTTTTAGATTTTATATTTCATCTTTTGTATTTTTACACCTCTCGTGTTTTTATCGAAATGTGATGCGAACGTGCCATTCGATAAATAAATAAAGCAGGAAACGCGGAAAACCAAAGCAATTACGTAACCTTAAAAAAAGGCATTTTTATTTTTATTTTTTTAAAAAGGCCAAATACAAAAAAATAAAATAAAAAAATGAAGAGGACAGAAAGAAACAGAACAGAAAGAGTCCAAGCCAACCGCATTGACAGGCTTCTGAATTCTGCCTTTGTCACGGGGAAGATTCCACCGCCTGGCATAGAAATAATAACAATTTATTACAGCCTCTCCGAACAGGGTCCCCCCCCTCAAGCTTCTTGGGCACAAGCAGAAAAGCTTCACGTTTTAAAAACAGCCTATTTGGGGGAGGGGGGGGGAATTGTCTTTTTTTTGGAGAACTGAAGGAGAACGGTGCCTTTCTGAGGGGGGAGGACAAAAAAAGAAGGGAGGAAAAGAAAGGGATTCAAACAATTGGCAGCGCAAGAGCCTCGAGCCACAGAAGGTAATGCTGGCTGCAAAGCTTTTGCACGTTATCTGCCCATGGAAGGGAGGGGCCCCTTCCCTCCTTCCAGGCCTCCCCACTTCGTTCCAGCTCGCATTCCTGTCTGGGCAGGCAGCCCTGGTGACGTTAGACGACCAGAGCCAGCCATGTGCTCTCTTCCCATGTGGATGTGCTGGCGAGCGCAGAGGAGCGCAGAGGGGAGGAGGCCAGAAGAGAAGGAAGCAGGACTCCAGGCCGAACGTCGGCCCCCTGCAACACAGGGGTGGGAAGCTAGTAGGGCCAGGTGCACGGCACCCACAAAAACACAGACAGTCCTCGGTTTATGGCCGTTAACTGAGCCCAAAATGTATGTTGCCGAGTCAGAAATTTGTTGAGTGAGTTTTGCCTTTCTGGCAAACAGTTGTTGTTAAGTGCGTCACTGCAGTTGATCCAGTTAGCAACCTGGTTGTGAAGCGAATCTGGCTTCCCCGTGGACTTTGCTTCTCCCGAAGGTTACCAAAGGTGATCGCATGACCACCACCCCACCCGGGACGCTGCAAAGGTCGTAAGTATGAACCAGTGGCCGAGCGACTGAATTTGGATCACGCGACCACCGGGAGGCTGCAAAGGCCGCACCTGTGAAAAACGGTCGTAAGTCACTTTTCTCGGTGCCATTGTAACTTTGAACGGTCAGTAAATGAACTGTTGTAAATCAAGGACTACCTGTATATGCGCGCGGGAACGCTGGGCGGGTTTGCAAGGGCGCCGCAATCCCTAATTATGAAACGAAGAGCTTTACCCTCTGGAACAAAATTGGGCCTGTTTTTCCTTTGAGGAGTTTAAGCTTTTGGTCCACAGATTGGAGAAGATGCAGACCAGCAATCTTTATTGGTGATGCAGTCAAATGAATGGTAGCTGACTTCATCGCAAGAAGATTGGGTCAGGGAGGAAAAACATGCCTTGTGGGACAAACAGGCAGTCCTCGACTTATGACCATTCACATAAAGATGGATCAAAGTTAGGATGGTGCTGAAAAAAGGGACTTAAAACCCATCCTCAAAATTATGACCCATTGCACCACCTCTGTGGTTACGTGATTGTGATTCAGGTGCTTGGCAACCGCCTCGCATTTACGACGGTAGCAGCATCCTGCGGTTGTGTGATCACTATTTGCTATCTTCTCAGCCTGCTTCCGACAAGCAAAGTTTGGACCAGACCAATAAAAAAAGTTCTAGTCTGCATTTTCCAATAGATAGTCCTCGACTTACAACCATTCATTTAGTGACCGTTTGAAGTTACAACACTGAAAAAAGTGACTTATGATCATTTTCACACTTATGACCGTTGCAGCATCCCCATGGTCACATGATCTACATTCGGACACTTGACAACTGATTCACATTTATGACTGTTGCACTGTCCCGAGAACATGCAATATTTTTTTTCCATGAATAACACCTTTTGTTACCTTTTGACAAGCAAAGTCAATGGGGAAGCCAGGTTCACTTAACAACGGTGTTACTAGTTTGACAACTGCAGTGATTCACTTAACAACTGCAGCAAGAAAGATCACAAAATGGGGCAAAACTCACTTAACAACTGTCTCATATAGCAACATAACTTTGGGGCTCAATTGTGGTCATAATTCAAGTACTACCTCTAGTGTGCCTTCAAATGCTTTCAAGTAACTTACAAGCAGCTTTCTTAATCTTTTCTGCCAGGGTACAAACATGCACACCAGCACAATTTTCAAAGCAATGCCAGAAACAACGCATATGTTCACACATTACACATTATGGTGTGTTTTAACCATGCTTTATTGAACGAACCAGATACAAGCTAGATTCTATGTTGCAGTTAAAAAGTCATCATAGCTTGTTTAGCTAATTTCTGGTTTGTTTCCCTCTCTCCTTTCTCTTCTTTGCATTTTGTGGATTAGGAAGAAACTTGGGTAGAAAAATTATTTATTTTTAATTCACATTTTTAAAACGCCTATCTCCCTCAAAAAGGTATTCTGGGCGATGTACAGTAAAACATCAAAACATAAAACGGTATATAAAAATTAAAATGTTAGAGTTAAAATTTTAGAATTGAAAATTTTAAGAGTTATAAAACATTTTTATGGGGTGTGTAATCCTTTTGGATTTTAAAAGTTACAAACATTTTTACAACTGTGTAATCCTTTTGGTTCCACACTCAAGGGCACTGAACCACTTTTGAACCTCTTTTGAGAAAGACAGGAGAGTGGGGGGCTGCCTCAGCTCTAGAGAGTGAATATTCCATAGGGTGGGGGCAACAGCAGAGGAAAGGCCTTTCCTAGACCCTGCCAATCAAGAGACCCTGCCAATAATCCAGCTCAAACCAAACACAAACCAACTACAATTCTCCATTTCCAGATACCACACACACAAAGTCAAAGGCCGTCATCAATACATTGACCAACTATGATTTGTTATGGTTTACTGCTGTTAAACAAACTATGGCTTATTCAATAATGCCATCTGAACAACATAGACAAAACCCAAACAGTATTATTTCAATTTTATCCAACACTGGAATTAAAAGACTTGTGAAAAGAAAAGCTTCACCCCCTCATAACATGGTTCCAAGTCTCTAATTTTTCTCATTTTGTTCCACTTTCACTAGTGCAAGGAGAAAAAAATTGGAATTTGCTCTTGGCTCCATCAAGCTAAAACAGTAAATTTCTGTATTCAATGCATCTTACTTTTAATATAATTTAACTGCTAACAAAAAGCATTACAAACAAGATGTTGAGACTTTGGCAAAAATGCAAAGAGTAACTAAGATGATTAAAGGCTTTGAAACAAAAATATATGAAGAACGATTGTAGGAATTTGGTATGGCCAGTCTAGAGAAAAGAAGGACTGAGGGTGACATGATAGCAGTATCCCAGTATTTGAGGGGCTGCCACAAAGAAGGGGGGGGGGGTCAAGCTATTTTCTAAAGCAGGACAAGAAACAATGAATGGAAACTAATCAAGGAGAGTAGTTCCTTGTCAGACAGTCGTAAAAAGGGGATCACATGACCCTGGGACACTGCAACCGTCATAAATATGAGTGTTGCCAAGCGGCAGAATTTTCATCATGTCACCAGGGGATGCTGCAACAGTCGTAAGTGTGAAAAACGGTCATAAGTCACTTTTTTCAGTGCTGTTGTAATTTCAGACTGTCACTAAATTGTTGAAAGTCAAGCATTACCTGTATTTCTATAATAAGGAGCACTCAAAACTGCACAAAAAGGGCTTGTGATGTTTTGCTGCAAAGCTGTTGGTCAAGAAAGGTGTCACTACTATTATCACTACCCTGAAAACATTACAAAACAGGGAACAGTATAAAAAAAAAACCACCCCAACATGTTTTTAAACTGTCTTCCCCGTCCCAGTTTTCAGCTGGTATTGCTTAGTTTGTGATTTTTAGTTGGCATTGTTTATTTTGTGTAGGCCTTTTTGTTCTTGGGTGTGCTGCACACCACCCAAAACTGCATTGTTTGAGCTAGGAAGGCATCTAACCCTATTAAATAAATTATTAATAAGTAATAATAAGTAACAACTTGCCTCATGCAGAACACTAGAGAGCATTTGGCAAATTGCACATTCTTTTGCAATCCTTTGGGATTACATTTCGAGGTTTTACTTTTGGCTGCTGTTCCTTTGGATTACATTGTGTTTTTAATTTAGATCAATATTTTTCAACCGAGGCAATTTTAAGATGGGTGGACTTCAATTCCCAGAATTCCCCAGCCAGCATGAGTTGAAGTCCATCCATCTTAAAGTTGCCTCAGTTGAAAAAAAAATGATTTAGATTGTTGTCTATCCCTGTTCATCCCTTAGAGTTGTTTTGGCAAAAAGAGGCAGCTATACAAATCAAATTAAATCGTAAGCATTTGAACCAGTCCTGATAAAGGCATTGCCCAGGTAGCAACTGGATTAAGCTTATTTGCTGGCTGAGCTCAATAAGCTGGGTCAGAATTGGTTAATACCATATATACTTACATATAAGCTCATATATAGGTAAGCCGACTCCTGAATGTTTAGCCGAAATAGTAGGAAAAATGTGCCACCCGCAGATAAGCCAACCAGCATTTTTGATGGTATTTTGGTTAAACATTCAAGGGGTCAGCTCTTCTCTGGATGGTTTTATCCCTGAATAAATATGTACGCGATTATTTTTTTTCTTCCTTTAAATCATGCCTGATTTTTGGAAACTGCAGGTTTTGGGGCGAGATTGTTCATAAATGGCTTGCCATTGGATCCTCCTTAGGGCTGAGAGAAAGTGACTGGCCCCAGGTCATCCAGCTGGCATTGTGATAAGATAGGATTAGAACTCATGGTCCCCCAGTTTCTAGCTTGATGCCTTAACCACTATAGCAAACTGGCTGTCAATACAAGGGGATACAAGGGGAATACTTTTAAAAAGTATTACTGTGTAACCCAATGGATAAACCCATCCATGCTATAGATTTGCTTGTTTTTTCCCCCCATGTACCAATCCAGCTGTTTTGTTTTTTTTTTACTTAGCTGGAAAAGTTTAATCTCCTTCCACAATGGGATGGGCATTGCATTGCAAAGGAGTTAGAAAAAATATAAATAAGGGCAGTCCTTGACTTAAGACCAGAATTGTGATCAGAATTTTTGTCGTAAGTCAAAATGGACCTGATATATTAACAATTTTTATAGCGTTCATTAAGCAAATCCAGCTTCCCAATAGGTGGGGGTTTTTGCCATTTTTGCTAGAAATTGGCAAAATTCCCTCCCCTCTGCCCCACCCCAGTCCAAAATGCAAAGGGCCAGAGTGGCATCTCCCCGTTGTCAATTTTCTTTTTAAAAAAAATACACCTGTGGATTCTTGTTTAGTTCTTTGACGATTGAAGAATTTTCCCATATACCAAATGCAAAGCAAGCTGCCTCCGAGCATCGTGTGTGCAAAAAGAAGGGCCAGAGCTGCCATCTTGATTTTTTGGACTGCTATCTGCAGATACCCCTGCTATCCTCTCAGACGCTGACAGTGATGAATGTCAAAAATAAATGTGTCCAGCAACTGCCTCTCTTTTTAAAATTTTTCTACCTTATTCCCAAACTTTGATAAAAGGGTACAGAAAAGGGAGGCAGCTCCTGTTTAACTGCATTTGCAGCCTCTCCCATCCAGACTAAGCTATAGGAAGTTTACAGTAGTGGCCAAAATTGTGGAAACCTTTTGGGAAAAGTATACTTTTGATGGTTAATAACACCACTTTTTGGGGGGGAATTTCAAGATAATCATATTCCACTGCTGGAATGGCCTGGGAATAGCCCTTAACCCAACTGAAAATCTAAAGAAACTTGTTAGTCAGAAGCAACCCAGCAATAAAACCCAGTTAATAGAAGCAATCATTCAATCCTGGTTTCACATTATAACAGCTGCAGAACTAAAAGACTTGCTTCACTCCATGGGAAGACGTTGTAAGGCCATAATTCGCGCTAAAGGTTACCCAACTAAGTATTAACTGACATGGTGATAATTTTTGTATATCTCATTTTTTTCTACTTTTTCACTTTTCTTCTTTATACTGTAACTGCTATTCTAATAGCAAACCCTTCATAAAAGTTACTGCATTACATTCTTGATTAAATTATCTTTCCACTGATATATAATTTTATGGAACTACTCAAAAAAAAAGTGGTGTTATTAGCTAGTTTTAGAAAATACACTTTTACCAAAAGGTTTCTGCCATTTTGGCCACTACTGTATACAGGTAGTCCTCAACTTACAACAGTTTGTTCAGTGACCGTTTGAAGTTACAAAGCCACCGGAAAAAGGGAGCTTACGACCGTTTTTCACATTTAAGACTGCTGCAGCAACCCCATGGTGACGTCATCAAAATTCAGACGCTTGGCAACTGACTCATACTTATGACGGTTGCAGTGTCCCGGGCTCATGTGATCCCCCTTTGCGACCTTCTGACAAGCAAAGCCAATGGGGAAGCCAGATTCACTTCACAACCCTCATTACTAATTTCATAACCCGTATTCAATTCGGATTTTGATTTGTATTGACTGATAAACATGAGTTACATTTAAGGACATCTGCTGGACATTTAAGGATACAGTACACAGTGCGATAAAAAATAAAATACACTACTGAACACACAAACACATGGACAGGTTTTGCAATAGTTAAACTTCCTGCTTATCCACTGCCAGCTCACAGAGGCGAGGGCTTAACTTCATCTGGAACAATAGCATATACTGAGTCAGTTACATTATGCAAACACAACCATCGTGTGGCAGAGTTCCACAGGTTAGCCGAGACTGCACGGAAAGCCGCCTTGCCCTGTTCGGGTTTGCTAGACTTTTGCCTCTCTATTCCCATCCTTTTGGGATTGTTCTTTGCAGAGACTGACGCGAAGGAAAGAGGTGCCATTGCTTCGTAAGTTTTCTATTTTCCTCTTCAGGGAAAAATAATACTTTCACTAACCAACATGGGTAAAAACTTTGGCCGCTGCCACTACGAGAAAAATATTTGCATGCTTTTCCAAGGAATAGCTTCACGCCAGCTTCTGGCATATGTAAGCCATGAGAATCATATGCAAGCTGTCAGCAAATCAATCCATAAGGTCATCTGGCACAAGCTGGGTTTTCTACTGAATATATATATATATATATGTTATAATTGTACTGATATTTTTAAAATTAAGAGAGACTTAATTTTAAAAATATCAGTACAATTATAACAAACATATATAACGACACAATGAGGGTCGTAAAAATTTCCTGCCTGGATAGACTCTAGAGATGAGCTGAAAGGCAAAAAGGAAGTGGATTAGCTTCCTCCCATATTTGGGTAACCAGGTTTCCTCACAACAAAACATATATATATATATATATACCACTAATATATTTTTCCCCTCCTTCCACCACAAATGCCACGTTTGCCTTCTAAATCCTCTTCCCCTGCATACCACTGAGACCAGAGGAAGGATTCCTTCAGCTACCACAAGCACTTAAAAAAACCCTCCAAGCTTAAAAACTTTGTCATCAGCTTTCAAACAAAGGCTGTTTCTCTAATGGGATGGTACATCAACACATCCAATTACGCAAGAGTTGTTCAGTTCAGCCAACTAATGTCAACACATAGAAGACGGCTATGACTTGTTGGCATGAAACAGAACACAGCTGCACCATGGCTTTCAGACACCACACCAGATTCCAGCTCAAGAAACTTAACCATTTATCTGAATGGGATAAATCATTCCTGATCATCATCGTCTTCTTTTAATCTCCATAATCCCTTTCGGGGTGGAGTCTGGGCAACTGAATGGAGCTACCAGAGTGTTTTTTTAATGGCCAGATGCCCTTCCTGTTGCCATGCGGAGTTTTGTTCAGCAGATATATTTTCAGTGCGCCCGGAGAGAGAAATATCTGCCGCTACCTAGGATCGAGTTCACAGCCTCCTAATTGTGAGGTGAGAGCTCCACCACTAGGCCACCTCACCCACTCCAAACCACAGTTCCTGATCCACTGCCAAAAAACCCAGGTGCCAGTTTGTACCCCTTGATTTAATCCACAGATATGCCCCTAGGTGGCTTCCACATGTATCACAGAATTACAGGGTTGGAAGGGACTTTGGAGGCCTTCTAGACCAATACCCTGCCTAAGGCAGGAATCTTTGGACCATCGCAGTCAAATGGTTGTACAATCTCTTCTTGAAAACCTCCAGTAATAGAGAACCCATGACTTCCGGAGGCAGGTTCTTCCGTTGCTTAGTCCTCAACTTACAACCACAATCGGGACTTGAAAATTCATTGTTAAGCAGTACAGTTGTTAAGTTAGGTGTCACATGACTGCCCCTGATTTTGCAACTTTTATTTATTTTTTGTCACAACGTAATCACCATTTGTGATCTTCCCTGCCAGCTTCCCCATGCTTGTTGGAAGCTGGCTGGGAAGTTCACAAACGGCCACTATGCGGCCACAGGATCCTGCAACCAATCGAAATCCATATTGGTTGTCATGCACTTTACGTGACCGTGGGGACACAGCAATGATTTTAAGTGTAAAAAAAACCGGTTCGTAAGTCACTTTTCCAGCACTGTCGTAACTTTGGTCACTAAACGAATGGTCGTAAGATGAGGACTACCTGTAGCTGCCACCATTGGGAAGTTCCTCCTTCGTTTGAGTTTGGATCTTCCTCTTTTAAACTTCTACCCACTGATTCTTTTCCACTCGTCTTTTCCAACTCAGGAAAATGAACCCACACGCTTCTGCTCTGCGACATCTCTTTGTGTACTCAAAGATTACTATTATTACAGGCAGTCTTCGACTTACAACCATTCGTTTAGTGACCACTCGGAAGTTACAGTGGCACTGAAAAAACTGACTTATGGCCATTTTTCACACTTATGACCGTTGCAGCATTACCATGGTCATGTGATCAAACTTTGGATGCTTGGCAACTGGCATGTATTTATGACGGTTGCAATATCCTGGGGTCATGTGATCACCTTTCTGACAAGCAAAGTCAATGGGGAATCCAGATTCGCTTAACAACTGTGCCACTAATTTAACAACAGCAGTAATTCACTTAACAACGGTGGCAAGAAAGATCATAAAATGGGGCAAAACTCCACTAACAACCTCCTTGCTTAGCAATGGAAATTTTGGGCTCAATTGTGGTCATAAGTCAAGGACTACCTGTACCTAATTTCTGAGAACGTCCTTTATCACATTCCTCTTCCCATATACATTAACCTATTGATACATAGGACATTTTTCCCTGTTCAAAATGTTCTCAAAAACTTGTAGCGACAGTCAACACACTATGATTGAATTAGTTATATATAACATCAGAAGAAATCTTTGTCTGCTTGTCCTGAATTTTCCAGCTACCAGGAAATAGAAAGACAGTGGGAAAATCCCTCCTAGCAGATGACATAATGTTAATTTCAATTATCCTTTGCTACCACACAAGCCATTTCAATTTTTCAAAAAGGAGGATGGGTCAACATTTAGCTGGTTTTCCCCAGTCCACGTAACTTCAGCTTCCATCATTTTAGGTCAAGGGGATTCTGGGAACATTTTAGGTCAAGGGGATTCTGGGAACAGAAGTCCAACATATCAGTTTGGACGAGACCAACACCTGGTGCTCACAATGGTGTCCTTCACATCTCAGAACCGAGTCAACCTCCCCCCGCCGCCCCAAACAATCCATGTTGTAGGCCCTACCTGGATATATCTCAAGGCACTCCTTAGGACGCTGAGGTTTGAGGTTTTCTTGTCATCGACATTGGGGATGTTTCTCTTGAGGGTCTCAAAACATTCTTTCAAGTGGGCACGTCTATAGAAACAAAACCCCAAATTTAGTCAGCCTGCAGAACGAAGCCATCGGGCATGAGGTTTAAAGTAGGGTCAACAACACAGCCCCTCAGTTCCCTTAATGCAGTGTTTGTTTCTCGACTTTGGGCACTCAAAGATGTGTATGGAGTTCAACTCCCAGAATTCCCTAGCTGGCAATTCTTGCTGGCTAGGGAATTCTGGGAGTTGAAGTCCATGCATCTGCAAGCGGCCAAGACTGAGAAACATCGGTGATCTTGGTGAATGTCTCCAATTAAATTTAAAAAGTATTTTTAAATTGCTTGAAATTTTACAAATATTTCGGGTGAATATATTTAACGCATAAAATTCTTGTGCAAAACTGCGTAGTCTCAATTATTTTGATGATTTCATGCACTTTGATTTTTTTTTTAAAAAATGTTATTTGTAGGAGGCACCAGATGCTTCTTAAGGTGACTAAATCCAGACCTAATGATTTAGGTTGTTGCAATGCTCAGGACTGTTGAAGGCATCTGAATGAAACCAGTGGAGGTGTGGTAGCAGAAGAAATAAAAGTCACCACACCCAAAAGACGTAACACACACTTGTAAACTTGACCTTTTGCACTGCCTTACAGGGAAAGTCAGCAGAAGCTCCAGATAACTCGCATCTCCTCCATTGCCTAACATAAGAAGGATTTATTTATTTATTTTATTACATTTATTTGCCACCCATCTCGTTTTGAAGAGATTCTGGGCAGATGTAAAATATTTTGCGGCCTAGCCAACCTGCTCAGATCAGCTGACCTCCCCTTAGAAATTACTCAGCTGAGATTCTTGAAATGTTAGCAGATGTTTTGGACATGCAGGGATGATCTCGGAAAGGGACAAAGCAGAGCAAGAAAAAAAATGTGGCCTTGACAAGTAGGGGATAAAATGTAGGTTTGGGGGAAGACATGTTGAGGTGGAGCATTGCAACTGATCAACTCAACAAATCAAAGTAAGACACGGAATGAGGTTATTAAAATGAAAAAGAGCAAAACACACAGAAGAAAAAGCTGGTCAGCATGGCTGAGGGCCAATATAGGAATTCTCATGGTATATATTCACTAAGGGTTAAGATTCTTAATGCAGACATTTTCATTACCAGGCTATGTAAACTCATTGGTGCAACCACCAGCTTGGAAATTGGAAATCATGCTTGGAAGTGGTTTTGCACATCAGTTTGGCCTAAAACCCACTTGATGGAATTACTGACAGATGAAGCAAAAACCAAAATGCAAAAAAAAAAAAGGCCAAAAATTGTTTGAAGAGGGCTTCCACCTTATAGTTTGCACATAGCATGACTTGATATGGCATCCAAGTAGGCAAAACCACCTATACCTACTGCTTTGCACACATTTGGAGAGAGATGTGAGGTAAAAAAGCAGACAAGCAGCTTCATGCTTGGTTTGTATACTGACTTTGAGAAATGCAAACCATGGTTAGTGCAAATCATGGTTTGGCATGGTGCCTTAACCAAACAGTTTCTTTTTTGGCACATTCACAAAGCACAACCGATATTCTCAGAAATCTTTGTATGCTCAGAAAAACAACTGGAAAACTATCTTTTTGGAAAACTCAAAACTTTCTCCAGGGTATGTGGAAAGATGATTGTTTTGGAATTTAAAAAAGGAACATACCTGTTCTTCTCCAATTTATTATGGACTTCCCGGGTGCCAACCCTAAAATACAGGAAGAAAGGAGGAAAAAATGTCAGAAAAAGCAAGGTCATTGCCAAGCAGCCAAGTTGTAAAGTTAGGAATGTGTTCTGGAAGAGAAAGCATCTTAATTTTTATACTCTGCAAAGTATTGTTAAAAGCAGTGGAAAGGAAGTATTTTATTTCATAAGGAGGGAAGAGGTGTGCATATGCCTGCACACGTACAGGTAGGTAGTCCTTGACTTACGACCATAATTCCATTGCTAAGCAAAGCAGTTAAGTGAGTTGTGCCCCATTTTATGACTCTTTTGCCACAGGTGAGTGAAGTTATCAATTTACAACAGTTCATTTAGTGACCATTTGAAGTTACAACAGTACTGCGATCGTTAAGCAAATCTGGCTTCCCTCATTGACTTGGCTTGTCAAAAGCTGGCTGGGTAGGTTATAAAAGGTGATCACATCACCCCGTGACAGCTAACATAAATACACACCAAAAACCCGAATTTTGATCATGTGACCAGGGAGATGCTACAACTGTTTTAAGTGTGAAAAAGAATTACAAGTCACATTTTTGGGAGCTGTTGTAACTTCAAGTGCTCACTAAACGAATGGTTTCAAGTCGACGGCTACTTGTATCTTCTTCCTTCATATTTTTCTTGAAGCAATTCAGAAGGATTCCAGGCTCTTAACTGCTCATCGAGCCAAACACACCCAGCCCACATCACAGACACGCAAGATGTGCATGGCGCACCGATCGCCACATCCTTGTTACCCTGGTAACAAATGCATCTGTTGTTTGCAGGCAACCTGCTGAGGAAAACGCGCAGCCCTTGCAGCCTCTGTTTCTGACAAGGAAAATCCAGGACACTAGCAAAATATGTCATCGTGATCATGCAATGCGAGATTATTTTAGGAACCACAGGGAAACAATCAGGCAAAAATGGAACTTCTCAGGAATTCTGGAGGGAATCGGATGTACAGATTAGATTTGGCATGAACTGTTACTTTAGGTCAGGGGTTCCCAGGCCGTGGCCCACTACCAGGTTGCGGCCTGTTCGGAACTGGGCCGTGGAAGCCACGGGCGAGGACGCATGCGTGCAGCTCCACTCGTGCAAGCAGCAAGCATGCGTGCCTACGCACGGCTCCATTTGCACAAGTGGCGAGCCCGCCGCTCACATCAATGAAACTGCATGTGCTAACCTGCTGGTCACGCAGAACCATCCCCTCTTCCTCCCCCCACTGCCAGTTCACAAAGATTGGGGGCCATTGTTTTAGCTTATTTCCTGGGATCTCTGTAGATATTCCACATGCATGCTCATGTGCACATTACTGGCTCTTCCTCCAATTGGTGTCTTTCACGCAGGCTGGGACTTCAGATCCCAGAATCCCCTTGCCAATTATGACAAAAGACAGAGGGGATTCTGGGAGTTCCAGTATCACCCTATTTAGAGAGCACCAGGATGGAGAAGACTGGTTGTTCTATTTCAAATGTCTGCTTCCCACAATGGCCAGTTAAGAAAATTCCAGAAAACCACCAAACCGAAACGATCATTCTTATACAATTTCAGCCACTAGCATTAGTACGTATGATAGCTCTGAACACTGAAAATTGAGACCAATTCTCTACAAATGAGTGTTTGTTCTATGGCTCTCTCGATGTCAAAGACTGACAGCCATTTGTTTAAAATGGAAGGAGGATTTTTGCACTGGGCAGGGGGTTGAACTGGAACAGCAGATCCCAACTTTTTGGGCACCAGGGAACGGTTCCGTGGAGAGATGTTTTTCCATGGACCAGAGAGGGGCGTGGTTTCATGTTCTGCCTGCATCCCGTGAATGGGGCTTCGCTTGTTTGCGTGGCCCGGTTTTTGGCATGCCATGGCCCATGCCAGTCCACAGATTGTGGGTTGGGGACCCCTGAATTAGAAGACTTCCAAGGCTATTGTATGATAAAGGATCCTAATGAATTAAGCATGGGAAAATATTCATCCTGGGGAGTTTATCCTACTCTAACGTGGGATAAAGTGGCTTCTTACAGATAGTCCTCAACTTACAACCACAATTGTTGGGAAATGCCCAGTCAGGTAGGGGGGAAGGCTTCAAGTGTGAAATTAGCCTCAAATCCTTGCACAGCTGCAAGTGATCCAGAACTGATACATCTTAAGCTCCATAGAGCCTTATCTATCTGTTCCCAGTCAAAGGTTGGCAATATGGGGAGATTCCTATGTAATAGGCAGAAAGTAATACAGGGAAATTCCTGTAGAATAGGCAGAAAGTAATACAGTTGTACTTCGATCCTTGTTGGCAATTCATTCTGGAAGATGTGCCGAATACTAAACCCAATGGGTACTGAGAAAAGCATGTGACTTATCGCGTGACCCACCATTTCGGCTGGAAGTAATATCGAGTCACAAGGTAGCTGACATCAGCATGTTCTTCCTTACATGTTGACTACTGGGAGAAAGACAAGCACTGGGATAAGATTTCTGCTTCAAAACCCGTCAAATACTGAACTTGATGAATTTTGAAGCAGTCGAGTGCTGAGGTATGACTGTACTTAGCTTGAACCTCTACATGGTGGATCTGATTGCTTGCACCTGACACTAAAAGGATTGAAAAAGTAATCCTTAAATAGTATAGCCATTAAGTGGGGCATCACGTGACTGCACTGATTTTATGACCTTGTTTTGCAATGGTACAGTGTTTCCCCCAAAATAAGACCTGGTCTTATTTTCTTTTGACCCTCCTGAAAATATGGCTAGGGCTTCTTTTTGGGGAGGTGTCTTAATTCCTCCCCCCATGAACCAGTATGAGCCGGGGGAGAGCAAACCTCCCCATGCGCCTCGTGCCAGCTTATATAAATAGGTAAGCCGAGACAAGGGGCGTGGGGTGCATCGCTCAGCCTCCTGGTCTTTTTGCAGCCACAATTACACAGCAGAAGCTGCCCGGTGGCCAGGATTGCTGGAGTGGCCGCCGCGAGGCTGTTTCATGTGGATGACTGCTGCGACCATTAGATAATGGCATGTGGGGTGCATGGGGAGAGTTCCCCCCCTCGCCTCACCTCGTGTTGTCGGCACTGCAAGCAGCCAGAGGAAATGGCAGGCGACTGGCTGCACAGGCGCTTAAGTAGAGTTAATTTTGGGGGTAGGGTTTAACTTTAGCACATGCATTCAAAAACATGATAGGTCTTCTTTTTGGAGTAGGTCTTCTTTTCAGGGAAACACGGTAGTTAAGGGAGACATCATGTAATCATTGTTTGCAACCTTCCTTGCTGGCTTCCTCATTGATTTTCCTTGTCGGAAGTTGGCTGGGACGGTTGCAAATGGTGATCACGTGACCCTGCCGAACACACAATCATGATCACATGACCATGGGGAGGTTCAAGGACCAATTGCGAGTCACTTTGTTTAGTGCTGTCGTGTCTTAGGTGCCTAAATGAAGACTACCTATAGCTCGTTCTATCCCCCAAATCTTTCTACTTTCAATGCACACAACCCCTTAACCAAGTCACTTCAAAACTGAAGTACTTTGTTATGCAAGCTCAAGAGATGGATTAACTCCATAAGGTTAAGGATGCTGTGTGAATGCAGCCCCCAGGTCTGCTGCAGCAGGACAAACCACTCAGGAGTGATATTAATAATGAAGATGGCAGTGAGGATTATGATAATAATAATTCTTTTTTCTCCCTTATTCTCATGCTTCCTTCCCTTAATTCAAGAGAAGAGAAGGCCATTTTATCAGGAAGGGACCAGACCCTTTTCAGTTCTGCAATACGGAACTGAATTGGCCACAGTTGTGATTGGAATTTCTGTAAATAAGTCATTGAGGTTGTAAGTGAAATCGGACTGAATTTTACAAGGATTTTTACAGTGGTCGTTACGTGAATCATCGTAGTCACTATGCAAGTCACAGTCATTAAACAAATCTAGCTTCCTCATTTCAATGCTTTTTCAGGCATTTTTTTGCCTGAAATTAGCAAAAGAAGAGACATAAATCGAGATAATCGAGACATAAATCGAGACGTAAATAGAGCTGCATACACGCCGTTCTACTCACCCGCCAGGTCTCTTCTTCTGTTCGCTGGGCTTGGCCTCTTCTGACAGGTTCACCTTCACATTGAGTGGCGGAGGCACATGATGCGGTAGGAGTGGCTGGTGGGTGGGTGGCTGGGGCTTGATTGGAGGCTGGGCCATGTGATGTGGGGAAATAGCCAAGACGGAGGTGGCGTAGTGGGGCAGCTGGTTGGGGCTGGCCGAAGGGGGCGTGGGGACCTTTATGTCTGGAAGAAGGGGCCCCGAAGTCTTCTGGATCACGGCGGCCATCAGCGGGGGCTCCTTGCTGAGACTCATGTTTAACATGGGTGAGTGCCGCTGGATGAGTGGGGGGGATAAGGTACTCTGGGGGGCTGGCTGAGGGGGG
>JANHFL010000875.1:0-49325 GCA_032468155.1 Oxyrhabdium leporinum
GCAGTGCCATATTATGATGTTTGGAAACTCTTTTGCTATTCTAGTGCTCACTCCAGATTTTCTTCCAAGCATAACACTGGCATTATCAGAGCAAAATCCTATTAAAATTTTTTCTAGGTAGTTCTTAGTAAACCCAACATTATTTAAACTTCCCATAACTGAAGAACATATTGCCTCTGCATCTTGTTTTTACAATTCAACAAGCTCAACACAAATTGTTGGTGAGGTAACTGAATCCTCAACTTTTAAGTAACGTATAAGAACTGGTTTGCAAGATATTGTTGAGGCTTCATCAATAATCAAACCTATTTTCAGATTTTTTTCAATAACTTTAGTAAATAATTGTTTTCTAATGTCTTTTGTAATGAAATCAACTATTTTCACTGCAGTTTTACATGAATGCAATCCTATTCCCAGATCTACTCCATTTTTAATTTGCACTTCTGTGTCACCTTCTATGTCAGAAAATGGTTTAGATCTTTGTGCCAGGTCGTAAACTATTTTGAATACACTACAAACACTACCTAAATATTTTTCAGTCATCTTGTCCAGTCCTTTAGTTATTACATCCTGCTCACATTGCTTTAACTTCTCTGTGGAAAAGTTGTGAGCTTTAGATGAGAAATGCTTTTCCATTTTTTTTCTAAGAGATGCTTGTTGCATCTCTTTACTTTTCCCTGCTGCCTCAATTTGGAAATGTTTCCATTCCTTTGCTATGTGAACACTGTTTTCTTTTGTAATCTCAAATTTTTCGCAATACTTTCAACCTAATTTTTTGGGGGAAACTTCCAGTCCATCATATTTCTCCTTAAAGTTGGTGTACTGTTGCAATGTCCAGCAGTCAGGAAGATTATTTTCAATGTCCAAGTTATCGGTTCTTTCAGTAGTTGGTTCTTTCCCCAAGTTGGAGTGGTTGTGGTTGTGACTCTTTTGGATCTTCCAATCCTGTTTCCAATCTTGTTTTCTTGGTGAAAAAAGTGGCCAAACTGTGTTATCTTTTCATCATGTTAGGCTACTGCAAAAAAACCAAACACAGTGTTGTTGTTTGGACTCTATTGTTGTAAGTTGAGGACTACAGGTAATAGAATAGAATCTGTTTTCACCCAACATTGTACAGTCTGTTTTCATCCATTTCTGTGGATAATTTGTAATGTACAAATACAAATTGTCTGAAATGGTATAGGATTTCCTGCCTGAGCAGAAGGTTGGACTAAGTCCTCCATGGCCCGTTCCAACTCTGGGTCTGCTGCTGGGCTCATTCCTCCCCTTTCCTTATTTTAACAGATTAACAAATGGACCTTGTAGGTCATCTAGTCCAATCCCCACCCCGCCCAAGCAGGAGAAACTACACCATTTCTGACTGATGGCAGTCCAGTCTCTTCTTGAAAGCCTCCAGTGATGAAGCTCCCACAACTTCTGAAGGCAACTTCTGTTTCATGGGTTGGTTGCTCTCATTGTCAGAGCATGTGTGGGGGGGGAGGTCACACAGTCCCTGGACAGAGCAACTTACCAAAAATTAAGTGGGTGGTGAAGGCTGGCAAAGGAAGAAAGTGGGTGAGGAGTGGAGATCAGTAATATTCAGTTACTTTTAAGGGTGTCTGACACTATAGTTAGTTAGTGTTTAAAAGATGTTACGGAAGAGGAACAAGTTTCACCAGACAAGACTGAGACTGAGCTGAAAGTGGATTTGAAAATGACAGTCTATAAAAAAGATGTTACACTGTATATATAAAAGAATGGCTGATATTTTAATAATTACAATTAATTAATTGAAAAATAAACACTTAAAATGGAAATACGGTTAACAAACCAAGGGAGTTTATTATTTGTGCCAGTATTGGCACAAAAATCTTTCCTAGCCAAGACTACTTTACATTAGCCCAGGTCTTACCTGGACTAACAGTCCCTAACGGAATGCTGTCTCTATAGCAGAGAGAGAGAAGCCAGGGGAAGCCATGTTTAGTCGCTTAAGATTTTTTAGACTTTTCATCTTTAAAATGTACTGAATCTTTTTACAGCCTTATGCAGATATATATATAGTACCAAAAAAAGATATAGTACAAAATCGTCTAAGAAGTTAGACTAAGAATGAAATTCATAGGCACATTCACAGAGCAATACTGAATTATTTTTCTGAAATTTATTCCTCAGTTTAAAAAACAGGAATATATGAATTCAGTATTGGGCTCAGCTTTTACTCAAGTCAAGTAGCTATTCAAGAGTTAGTAGTGTCATGGTTAGAAAAGATGGTAAAGCAACATATAGATTTAAAACCAGAAATATTTTTGTTGGTACCCAGATAAATATAATAAAGGAAATACATATTTAATTTTACACATGTTAATAGTGGCTAGAAGTATGTTTGCACAACAGTCGAAAAACGAAGAGATTCCTATAGATGAAAATGTAATTTTAAAAATATTAGAATGTGCAGAAATGGATAGATTAGAACACTTAAAATTAAGGAGAAGGAATAAACTGAATACTTCTTAATATGGGATTTGTTTTA
The DNA here is from genome assembly GCA_032468155.1 of Oxyrhabdium leporinum. Taxonomy (NCBI): domain Eukaryota; kingdom Metazoa; phylum Chordata; class Lepidosauria; order Squamata; family Cyclocoridae; genus Oxyrhabdium; species Oxyrhabdium leporinum. Next base: position 2,510 of record JANHFL010000875.1, read on the forward strand.
TCAATGGCTTACAGAAACAGAAGTTAGAAATCTAAAAGTATAAAAGAAAAGACCAATTATTTAAGGAAAGTTCACTAAAATGGATAAACAATTATTAGTATTTGATCAAAAAAGAGCAACTTACCAAAAATTAGGCGAAGGAAGGCAAGTTGGCTGGTGGCGGAGGCAGCTAGACTGGGACTCAACTGGGGCTGGCGACGGCAGCGGCAGCGGCAGTGGCAGCTAGGCTGGCCCAGGAATTGGGACTTGACTGGGACTTGCGGGGGCAGCGGTGAGGGCAGCAGCGGCGGCCTAGGCCAGCCCAGGAGTCAAGACTCAACCAAGGCTGGTGGTGCAGAAGCCAGCCCAGGAGTTGGCAGTCGACCAGAGCTTGCAGTGGTGGTGGCCTAGGCTGGCCCAGGAGTCAGGACTCAACTGGAGCTGGCAAGGGCGGCGGTGGCAGGTAGGCCAGCCCAGAAGTTGACTCAACAGGGGCTTGCAGCAGTGGTGGCAAGGGTGGCGGTGGCCTAGGCTAGCCCAGGAGTTGGAACTCGACTGGGGCTGGTGGAAACAGTGGTGGTGGCAGGTACGCCAGCCTGAGAATCAACTAGACTGGGGCTTGAGGCAGCAGCGAGGATGGCGGCCTAGTCTGGCCTGGGAGTCTGGATTCGACCGAGGCTCGCAGTGGCAACAGGTAGGCTGGCCTGGGAGTCGACTCAACTGGGGCTTGCGGCAGCGGAGGCAGCTAGGCTGGGATTCGGGACTTGACCTGGGCTTGCTTGCAGGCTCAGCTCACTCACCCAGGGAGATCAGGGCCATGGCGGAAGGCAAGCAGCAATGGTGGGCAAAGGCAGGCAGCAATGGCAGGCGAGCTGGTGAGCTGAGGAGTGACTGGGCGGGGTGAACCAGTGACGCGATTTGCTGGTTCTCTAAACTGCAAAAAATAGTAACAAACGGTTCACCTAAACCAGTCCGAACCAGCTGAATCCCATCCCTGATTATAAGAGGTGGTAGTATAGGAGGGCTTCTCCTAAAATCTACCACCATTTCTACTGTTTTGACTGTATTTAGTTCAAGATTGTTCAGGTTGCACCACAAGGCTGGTTGTTCAACCTCCCATCTGTATGCAGATTCATAGTTGTCTCAAATGAGACCAATCATTATTATTATTAAGAAGAATCATTCTTATTCTTCTTGCATCTTAATGGATTCAATAATCTTGCAATCGTTACCATATACAATGGAACTCAACATATAACAAAGCCAGATAAAAGGGCAAATATCATAACCTTTCCCCCCACTCCTTTCCCTCTTTTAGAACATTCACTCTGGTCCTTAGCAAGTAGAGAATTGATGGCAAGGAAGGGATTAAAAAAGAGTAAGCAGGCATACACTCCGGTCCCAAAGGAGGGTTTGTTACAACTGAAGGGGAAATACATGCATATTTTTTTCATTTAGTTCATTATTTTTATGCATAGGGGTAAATAATTTTTCTTTGTTGATATTAGTAGAATGTGGGGATGCAAGCAATTTTGGGGTGGTTCACCTAACACCTCAGCTATTGGGTGCCAGTATGCTTCCAGGTCCAATTCAAGGCATTGGTTATCACCTTTAAAGCTCTTCATGACATGGGACCAGGTTAACTGAGGAACCATCTTGTCTCTATCTTATTGACCTTTCAGATTAAACAGATTAACAGAGTTGGAAAGGACCTTGTAGGTCATCTAGTTCAACTCCCCCCCCCACCTTTCCCACCTGATCAATCAGGGATGGTATATTACAGACCCTGTTGGTTAAAGAATTTGTCCTGGCAGGGTCTCTACTGTTGCCCCATCCCATGGAACATCTTTCTCCTAGAAGTGAGGTAGGCTCCCACTCTTTTGGCCTTTCAGAAAAGCATCAAGATTGGCTCTGCCAATTGGCACATAGATCTAAGGGAGACATGCAATCCTGGGGGTGATTGATGACTTGAGGGTGTGCCCTATTATTTCTAATTTTTAATTTTTAACTTTTAAAAAAGGTTTAAACATTTAACACTGCTATTTAACTATGTCTCTTTTTACAGTTTTTATTTGTAAATTGCCCAGAGTCATTTAGGTGAGATGGGCAGTATGGAAATTTAATACATAAAATAAGATTGCTTTTATTTTGTGATTGGATTGTTAGCTACCTACAACTTCTTGAAATAGCATAATTTTTAAAAATGTAAACAAACAGAAATGCAAGTCTTCAGTCACTTAAATGGCTGTACTCGGATGAACAAAGTGCAACCTTCAAACCAAGTTCTTAATGGCAAAAGGCTTAGAATGGTCCCTTTTAGGAGGACATGAAGGCGCAGCACATTCAGCATGGTTTGCCACACAGTTTTTGGCTTCATGTATTATTGAGAAATGCATTATTCCCAAGACTCAATATAGCCTTTGAGCAGAGAGAGGAATTAGGCAGGCAGTACCTCTTAAGGCCACTTTTAAAGAACTCACTGCTGTTACTTTCATCTAAATTGCTGTCTGTTCTTGTTCTCTCCTGTGGCCTCCACAGAAGAATATTGCACTTCATGTTTCACATGCTTCTGCCTATTACATCAATAACCTCTTTATAGCTGAATTTTGTGACTAGCTAACACCTTTTTTAGAGATTCACAATTAATTAAGCCACAAGACAGTTATTTAAGAAAAATTAAACTTACTTATGCCAAATCAAGGTTCTCAGATGCAGTCTATTGCCTTGTAGATTTGCAATCCAATCTGTGTCCCTCAACCCTCAGCATGGTCTAAAGATGAAACTGCATTTATTCCTGTTATTACAAGAATTGATTTAATGTTTCTTTCATAAAGAACACAGGAATTTGGGTGCCTTTGGGGAGAGAGAAAGAGAAGAAAATGCTTGGCCTTACCTGACCTGCTAATTTCCCTCTGCAAATGCTAGATAATAATTTCCATTCAGCTAATCTTCAAAATGCAATTCAATCAAGAGGTATCGAATGGGGAGATGAGCTGGCCCAGAAGGACAGCTGGCCTGTCCATTACATCTTCTTTTCAAATACTTTTTCCACATCTATGTTGATAGCAAACACAGATCTGTACAAAGGACAGCTAAATAACAAGTCAAAACTCAGCAGTGTCATATTCTTTTGTAAGTGTATTTACTGGTAAATTTTAAGTCATGCTTCTTTAGATGGACAGAACTAGTTGCCCATTTGTTTTTTCCATTTTTACACTCTTAATGACATCTTAAATCAAACAGCTTAATACAAGTAGTCCTTGACGTACAACATTTCATTTAGTCATCATTCGAAGTTACCTCAAAACTAAGAAACCTGACTTATGACTATTTCTCACACTTACAGCTGTTGCAGCATCTCCATGGTCAGGTGATCAAAATTCAGATGCTTGGCAACGGGCTCTAATTTATGACGGTTGCAGTATCCCAGGGTAATGTGATCACCTTTTGCAACCTTCTGACAAGCAAAGTCAATAGGGAAGCCAGATTCACTTAATAATCATGTAACTAACTTAACAACTCCAGTAATTCACTTAACAACTGTCTCACTTAGCAATAGAAATGTTGGGCACAATTGTGATTGTAACTCAATACCTATATTTTCAGTGCATTTCACAGAATAAGTCACTAAAACATTTGTGTAGGAAGTTTATTTAATTTTCATTTTATGCTTTAGCTACTAGGTTGAGCACTGGATGCCAACTTTTTCGAATTAAGGGCTGTATTCTTTATGCAAAAAGGTAAATTCCTTTAAAGTTGTTCATATCTATTTCACAGACAATAACCAGGACTATAGTGAAAAACTGCCTGAACATTACAAAACAGCAATGTGTATCATATTATTTGTGTCATATGATGAATAGCATAGCGCTATATTAAAGAGGCTTTGTTACATATGTACAGAGATAAAGTGTCTCTACCGTCTCTGCTTTATTAGACTATTTTAAAAAAATAGTTTTTCCTTATTTTTCAAAGCTTTTCTGTACCAACATTTTACTTACTTCTTTTCACAACAACCCCCACACACACTTACACAACAGAATGTTTGATCTCCAGCCATTCAGTCTTAAAATATTGAATTAATACATTATTTCCATTTTATCTGTGGTGAAATGCTTTTTAAGTACAAATGTAGTCACCAAGAGAGGGCGTTGAGGCACCATCAGTGGAAATCCTGGAGCAAATGTTCCTTAATGAGCTCAAGGGAGAAGCAGAGTTCCATGGACAGTAGCTGCTGAATTAAAAAAACTGGGATTTCTTAGTTAACCATCAGAAGCTTAGCAATGCTTCTGTGAGCTGGCATTTAGTAAACTTAGTGCAGGATTTTGTGTTCTTTAAAGACAAAAGCATGACGTAGGAAGACAATCCAAGTGGCTTGGAAACTAGAGAATGTATTAGGATGAGATATGGGCTCTGATCATAACCATTTAAAATTGAGAAGAAAGGAACAAATTCTAGATTTCCTTACTATTCCAAAGTTCTTTTTCTATCAGTGGTGAGAAAGGTACTGTAAGTATACAATATAATATAAATAATAAATTTCTTGATGATATGGTATCATTTCTAATTTGATATTATCTCAATCATTTACTGCTATTCAGACATCCAATGCATATCCATTCTTCTGACTCTATTATATTCTACTGAAACTATGAGCAGCTTCTGAATATATTTTCAAAAAAGGGGGTGGGTGGGAAGATAAAGCAAATATCCCTAGTCTACTTTTTGGAAGGGATGCCATCCATAGGAAATAAAAACAGCAATAGCATGGAGCAAAAAAAAGAGAGTATTTTTACACTGTGTGTTCACAAAGCATACATACATGCCCATCCTGTCATTTTCTTTCAGAATAAGTGATGTTATGCAGTGTATAGAAAACAGCAGCAAAACAAAAGAAAGTCAGAAATATTTTTTAACTCTCACTTTCCCTACCTTTCTGTTTTTGCAAACCATCTGTCTTGGAGGATCTCAATTCCATACATCAAGTGGCTTTACTTTCTTCCAAACTTTTCACTCTTCCTCCATATATTTTCTTGCTCGTTCATTGTATCTGTATGACCAAATACCTCAACCAATTTCCTTTGTATTAATCACACTCTTTTGTATTTGATGAATATGAATTCAGCACCCTATTTCTTTTTGCTTTATCACGCCCACTTCTAAAGTAATTAATTTCCATTGCACTTACTTTGATGTTTCTTCTGGCATAGTCAACTCTCATTTCTATTTAACAAAGACAAGGCATGCTTTCTGATACAGACAGACATTTTCATTGCTTTTGACAAACATTTATTCTTTGAAACAAACCACATACTGCCAATGAAGTAACTCCCTTTCCTAGTGGCAGTGGTTTGTTAAATCTGTGCATCCCTATTTCAAAACAGATCAATGTACATCAAGTTTAAAGATAACCTTTAAAAGTATGAGCATATATTTGGATTATGCTCACAAATAGCACCTGAGTGACAAAATGAAGAAGATTGAAAATTAACATTTACATCTGTTTCCCATATCTAAAACATATTCCCTTTTCCGAGACAAAATTCTTTATTCTAGAAAAAGAAAATACATCTGACTCATTACAACTCAGCAAGTGATGGACACTTACAGTTGGAACCTGTCTCTAATTAAAGACAATTAGGAAAAACAGTGAGTTAAGGTAGCCATCTGTAACTAATTACCTATAGGTATTATCATATCTAAACAAAAAGAGAGAACATAGCCTTGTGACTGACAGGAACCCCCTGGTTTTTATCAGATTTCATATGCTACATGTGGTGCAAAATAATTGCAAGTTTATGGTGTCTTACACAAGGCGATCTTCTTAAAACAAAGAGGCTGTTGGTATTATTTGTCTGTTCAGCAGGCAAATTATTTTTTTTGCAGATACATGTACACAGGGAACTGACAAAAATTGATTCTGATAAAAATGTAAACTGGCAATCTGCAATCTTCTAATGCAATCTGCAAGTCTAAAAGCAGAAACTAATATTCAAAAAAATGGATGCTATAAATCTGATACATTTTCCATAATAAGGTATCTGGTTGCTACCTTATTTAAGGAGCCAGATTCCACTAGAATGGAAGAGGCCAGTAATTTTTCACATATGTCTCTGTTATCAAGAAATTTATTGAAGGTGGGACAGAAAAGTCATACAGGAAAATGACACATGATCATATTAAGACAGAAAACAATAATGAATCATTCTTAGAGCAAAGACTTTTAAATACAAAGACAGAAGTCAATTTGTACTACCTTTATTATTAAAGTTTAGCCAAAGAGTTTTGCTGGATTTGTTTGCATTTGATACTGTTTCAGGTACTACATATTGTGTTATATTTTAACTGGGTGAAATCTGTTTACTGTATGCTCTATATAAGTAGATCATGTAAAGTAGAGTAGAGTATATTCTTTATTGGCTAAGTGTGATTGGAAACACAAGGAATTTGTCTCCACTGCATAAGCTCTCAATGTACATACAAACAAAAAAGTTATAATCATAGATACTAATAGAAGGTACTAGTATATAGAGTACAATAGGTCATATTGATAGCTCTTGACAAAGTTTTCACGTGCTATTATAATAGCATTCAGGTTGAAGTTGTAGATATCCCAGAACAATCATGCTGAAAAATGACTGAAATCTCACCAAATTTTATGTTAGTTTTCTTGCCTTAAAACCTACATTTAGGTGATCTCATTAAAAATTTTACATCATTTTTGGCAAGAACATGAAATATATGTAGTTCAGTGAACTGGAAAGATCTTAATCTTTCCTTTAAAAAAATGATTTTTCTCTCAAGTCAAACATTCTGATGACTACATGAATAAAATCAGGCAGAATTTTTGGCAATATGCTAAAAATGATTTATCATTGCTTTTTCTAGGGTTTCTTTTTTCAAATTCTCCTTGTAGACTCTAGCCCTAGGAATTACTGATGATCTACCCAGATACTAACTAGAAGTGAACTTTTTAAGCTTGTGAGACAAGATTTTTTTTAAGTCCCATAAATTCCCTCTGTGACAATGTTTTGGGAACTATATTTACAATCCTATATATAAATAATTTATAATTCATAAATTCTTTTATTAATATTTCCCCAAGTTAGAAATATACTCATTTCTGCAATTTGCATTGTTTCTTTGTAATTTTTACCTCTTAGCATATTGGCTGGTGTGAGATATTTATCTAGATCCCAACTGAGATATATGGCAATGTTCGGTTTAAGTATTATTCAAGGTGAAACCAAGATCAACATTTACCTTGAAGGGAGATCTTGACATTCATTGAAAGATGAAATAAATTCTGTCTGCCTTCTTATGAAATACTGTGTTCTCTCATTGATAGACTCATAAATTTTGTTAGTACACTATAAAGCTATGTTCAAAAGCCACTTTGGTGCAGTGGATGAAAATGTCTAGAGTTCCCTAGTCCCTAGAGAACAGTTTTTAGTAGGAAAATCTTACCACAAGGTAACAAATATCTATAGTCCTTGCTCTGTTATTTATTCTTATAAACGCATCCCCTTAAGCAAGATGCAGGCCAACTGTATGTTGTCTCTTGAAAAAAGATGTTAATCTTTGTGTATGGCTCTTTCTATCACATATTTTTACTGATACTATTTTATGTATTCTAACCCAAGGATCTCCAACCTTGGCAACTTTAAGACTTGTAAGCTTCAACTCCGCACAAAGCTGGCTGGGGAATTCTGAGTGTTGAAGCCCATAAGTCTTAAAGTTGCCAAGGTTGGAAACCTCTGTTCAAACCCACCTCGCATACAGTTTCTCACTGGATCTGGTAAACCCAGCCAAGATAACATATTTTGAGGCTAGTCACAAACCAAATTAAATGTCATCAATGGAGGAGAACAATCAAGTCTAGGGTCCTTCCCAGATTTCATTTGAGCCTATGAATTTCCTATGAAACCAGCTTACTGACATTAACAACAGCATTAACAAATACATAATTACACCTGAGATCTATTCAGGATCTATTCCTTGTTCACAAATTTCTCTTACCCTGTCACGCACTAGTTTTAGACTTTAATTTCTCAAAGAGTGACTGAAGGTTACATATTGCACCAAGACTTTGTTTGATTAAGCAGTTCTATGAATAAGCCATAGAAAATGGGTGTATGCATCACAGTAAACCATTAATCAAAATTTACAACCTACAGTAGATTAATTCATATGGTCTGTTGAGCAAAACAAACAAACAAAAATTACATTATAGTTTAATATGATGTAGAACTTAATCATTAGGCACTTTCAAGGGTAAATCTTGACAAATGTGTGCAAAATACAAATTCACAAAGTAGTTAATATGTCACTAGGGTATCAATACTTATCTACTGATGAGTAGAAGAACAAATTTATCCAAATATTTGATAACTGGAAACAATACTCTAAAACTGGGAAGCAATAAACAGAATAAATTATTCTCACTTGTGAGTCATAGTGAGGCAGATCCTAAGCTTAAACTTGAATGAGATTTTTAATACTAAACTAAAAAGATTATGAGAATGACCTAATTCCTTGTAAAGAATAAGTCCCTTGAATATCATATTATTTCTGCTCACAGATGAATACAGCTTATTGGTGCGTTTGTCTAATTAAAAGACAAAAGGGGTTGCTTTCAGTGGTGAAATCTAAATTTTTTCACTACTGGTTCTGTGGGCATGGCTTGGTGGGTGTGGCTTGGTGATCATGTGACTGGGTGAGCATCGCTCATAAAATTGCACAACTCACAAAATTACAAAACCCCTACCCCATCAAGTTATGAAATTTAGCAACATAAAATCTCACAGCCACAGATTTCAAAACATAAAGCTATAAATATGTCACATAAAATTTGCTTGCAAGCATAAAGTTTGCTAGCAAACAAACTCACAAAATTAACTCACAACACACACCATTGTAAATATTGGGGGTTTTTTATTTAAAAAAAGAGCAACTTTACCCCAAATCAGGCAAAGCAAGCAGGCAGATTGAGTTGCTCGCAGACTGACAGAGTCACAGCTTTATCTTTCTGCAATCTACTGCTTCAGCCTGCCCTGCACTGAGAAATACTTTCGATCCTGGGAATCCACCTCCATTCAACCAGCAGGCATTTTCAGAGGATGAAGTTCCCAGGGTGAGTGTGGAAAGCGGCGGGGACCATGGGAGGGGGGCAGCTAGTTAGGCCACGCAGGGATGCAGCGCTGGGTGGGAAGGGAAGTAAGCGGCGGCAGTGGCAGGCAAGCTCTGGGGACCATGGGGGAGGGCAGCTAGCTAGGCCGCATGGGGACACAGAGCCGGGTGGGAAGGGACAGGGAGACAAGCAGCAACAGCGGCTTACTTACCCAGGCAGGCAGGCAGGCAGGCAGATCAGGAATAGTTGGGCCTCAGGCACGTCCTTGTGGGAAGGCAGGCAGAGACACTTGGGCGGGGTGAGCAAGGAGCGGGGTGAGCGGTGAGCAGTGAGAGGGCAGGGGCGGGACCAGCCAGAGGTGATATTTGCCGGTTCTCCGAACTAATCAAAATTTTCCCTACTGGTTCACCTGAACTGGTGCAAACCGGCTAGATTTCACCTCTGCTCCAGTTGTTATTTTCTGCCTTTATCAAAATTTTCCAGGTTGTTTCCATTGTTCAAGGAGTCTGGCAAAATATATATGCGTTCACCAGTAGATGGCACCTTTAAATTAAAATTCAGCATTAAGACTATTCTGTCAACTGCTTATTCCAATTAATTCAGCAAAAAATATTCAATAAACAGTCAGATATCCAGCATTTTAAAATGCCTATTCAAAGTCATGCCAATAAATTTGTCCATCCAATATTTCTGTATTTTATAACTTTTACTTATTTCCTCTTAGGGTGTACTTTCTCTGTGTTTCTTTTTGATAGCCTCTTAAAAACATTCCAAAGAGCCTCTTTTTCCAGATTTATTTTCTTTTAGGGTAAATCGTAGATGAACTTTAAAGAATTACCTCACCCATTCCAATCACTGTCCACTCTCACCGCTCCAGCATAGTCTTCGTTTCTTTGGCTGCCCCAGCTACACGGCAACCATAACGGCTGCCTTATCTTCGTCTTTGGCATAGAGGGAAGAAACCCTGGGTCCAGCAGGAGAGCTGCTGCTCTCCGCAACCTGCAGGGTGCCCCTCCTTTGTATGTCACCCCTACGGGGTGACTTTAGCCCCCAAGTGGGCCCTCCAACGAAGAGGATTCGACATGGGGATGCGGAGCCCACCCTCCTGTGCCGATCTCGCAGCGACGTCAAACTGGAAGTCTGCTTCAGAAGAGTATTCTGCATTCAACTCAACAATTATATTCAACGACTATGGAGATTCTCAGTCATCCAGGTCATGGTTGTCCCAAAGGTGGTTTATCAAGAGGCAACTGAACTTTCTGTTTTTTTTTCTTTGAAGATGTTTCACTTCTCATCCAAGAAGCTTCTTCAGCTCTATTATATTCAGCTGTAATTACTTTGCTTCCACCATTCTTAATATGGGACCAATGATTCCTTCATCTCTTTCTCCTCCTACTCTATGATCATATGCATAGCAAGGTGTGGTGTCCATTTTTCTCAGTCAGCAAGGAATATGTGGTGACAAGTAACTTCACCCTCTTTCTCTCTCTGTCTGTTCTTTCTCATTATCCTGTTCCAAGCAAGGCACTTGAGAGAGAAACACTTGCTTTCCTAAATCAACTGCCATTTCCCCCAGATTCCTGTTTGCATTTTATTTGTCTTTTAACTTTCATTCTAGGTCAAGGAATAAAAGATGACCCTGCCTTTTCAAATATAACTTATATGGGATTTTAAAAAAGAAAAAAAGAAGCAAAAACCTTCACCTTCTTTTCAGATAAATACTTCTCTTACGTATTGAATATATATAGTTGTGTTAAGCTCTGCTAAAGTGAAACTAACCTTTAGATGACCCTAACTGTTAATTCCAACTGTTTTCGAGGGGAAACTTAGAACATTCATATTTGGGTGGGCTTTTTCAAGTTACTATGATTGGTTGAGGCCCTGTGGGCCTAGAGTATAAATTAAAGGCATTTGCCTGCTGTTCTCAGTTCCAGTTTTGAGTTAACAAATGTTGTTGTAGCTATGCTAGTCTGCTTCTTGCCTACTGAAGCCCACTACACAATAGCTTCTGTCTTTTCTCTTCCTCTCCACTATCTTTTAAAGCCCAAACTTTTATTTGCATCATTGGATGGATCCCTTATACCTCTATAAACTTCCTGAGCATGAAGATCAAACTGAAATTCCTGTTGGCTGACTTTTCAGCCAATAGATTCCTGAGTCTGACACTCATAAGGACAGGGCATTCTTAGCTCTTGAACCCACAAGTACAAGGACTCAAGATGGCTTCAGCATTGCTGCCATAGTGTAAAAAAACCCTTCAGAATGCATACTTGTACTTTAGCCCCTATTCCTGCTCATTTTAGGAGCTGCAGTTTTGTTGTTTTCTCTGAACTGATATATTTTCATGTGTTTCAAAGTCCTGTAAGTTGATGGGAATATTTCTTGCAAGGCAAATACATCTTTTCACTCAATAATTAATGAATGAATAAACTCTAGCAAAGCAACATATGACATCTATTTGTCCATCCATCCATCCATCTTAGATATTTAGTCTTCACATATTGAAAGACAGTGATTTTCATAACCTTAGGGTGAAACCCAGAAATGGGCAGAGTGAGTCTTTAAACCTTTCATAAGCAAATGTTGAATCTGATGGTAATCGTACTGATTTGCTTAACTGCAAGTCTGGTATCTGCATCTGGATTTGCCTGGGTAGTCTGTGAAAAAAAACGTTTTATCTGCTACATTTTATATACAGTGTCATAACACTAGAAATCTATGTAAGCTCTCTAATGTTACTGCTTTCAGGTTCACCATAAAATCTACAAGCTACAGCAGACCTAACAATAGGGTGCCTACAAAGGGTGTAAGTATATTGCTTTTAGTTAGTTATATTTTAAGGTGTGTTAAGATGAAAATCTTTACCTCCATCTACTGGGGATTTTTAAAATTGTTTTTAAAAATGTCAATGGTACTTCACGTTATGCTTTGTATAATTGAATTAAAGGTAATGCTGAGGAAAAAAAATAGCCAACTGCATTGTTATTCTTTCTAGAGCAATTGTTCATATTATTAGGTTTTTGAGGGATGTTTTATATTGTTATGTTGAATCTATTAAAGGTACTTTCTTTTAATGGAAAAACAAAATAAATGTCATCTAGTATTTTACTTTATTTTTACTTTATTTATGAGATTTAGAGCCTGTCCAACTTCAGAACAAATCTAAGTGGCTTAGATTTTAAAAAAGATACATTTAAAAAAGCAATAAAAAGAAAACCCTTTGTGTCTAGACAAACCACACTCCCTAAAACATAAAACACAATCAGGGCACAGCTCCAAAGTTACATGACTTCAAGGTCTGGGGAAATTATTATTTCCCCCCCTCTCAGTCCAACAAAGTTGCTATTGGGGAAAGTAGACTAAAGAGGGATACCCAGGTAAGCCTCGAACTCTTCAAGAAAAAGTATAAATCTAACCAAGCATCGAACCCAATCTCAGTCGACCAGTTGCTTAGTTGCAAAACTACTTGGAAGATGACCACTTGCTCAAGTGACTTAATGCCATTCTTTCCACCTGCCATAAACATGTCCTTCAAGGTAAACATAGAAAAGTACATTTCATTTGTTTCCAACCATATGTCAAACATTTGGGGTAAAAAAAAATCATATTTCAGCTTGCATGTGAAATGGCAGGTCAGGGAAGAGGTATCGCTCTAATGTGCATCAGTTTAGACCAGTGTTTCCCCAACCTTGGAATTTAAGATGTGTGGACTTCAACTCCCAAAATTCCCCAACCAGCCATAGTGTTAGAATTTCCTAAATAGAAAAAGGTTGGCTGTTTGATTAGCCATTAACCAAAGGATCCTTCTCAAACTTTTCAAAATCAATTATGGTTTTTACCACTAATAATAGTTTCCTACCACCCACCAGCTCACTGCTTAAGAGTCAATATCAGTTTTTAATAACTTAAATAGCACTGGTTGTAGCATGTCTTCTTGAAGGACTCTATTTTTTTTTCTCCAGTCCTAGTTTTAGCTTTAAGTTCTTGAACCCATTGGTAATCCATTAAAGAACGTGTCCTCTTGTTCCATGTCCATTGCATTTACTCAGGAGGTTTTAATGAGGGATTTTGCCAAAGGCTTTTTTGAAAATTCCAAGTACAGAAGGTCACATGCACATCTCCACTCACATTCCTGCAGATACCTTCAAAATTGACAGGATTTGTCTTTGCAAACTGCATGCAGATTTTCCTTTAACAAGATTTTTTTTCCTTTGATTATTGTTTTCAACAATTTATGGGAAACAGTCATAAAGCTCATGGATACATCAGTCCCCGGATCTGCCTACGTCCCTTTTTTAAAAAGCTTGCCACAAATGGGGGTCGCTCTTTTCTTTCTTTGGCCCATTTCTTAGTTTGGCTATTTACTAGTCTGCCATGAATGCCTAATGAGAGACATGGGATTTTCTTACAAATTTTCCTACATTTAGAAAGTGCATTTCATGGAAGCTAAGAAAGCCTACCTCTATCCTTAAAAGAGAAGTGATGCATCAGATTTGGGCGTCTCCTAGAATCCTCCACAATATTTGTAGAAGTCCACTACATTAATATTAGAAGCATTGTGGACAAAACAAAAGAGGGAACACACAAATGTATGCACCCACATGCGTTGCTGGACTGAGTCAGAAAAGAAGTTGTTGAGAGGTGGGGAGCATACAAGTTTAATTTTATTATTGTTGGTTGCATAGTCAGCCAACTGTTTAGACTGGCATTTGGCATTGTGACATTTTCTGTATTTCTCTGTATTTTGTTATTTTCCCCCCAGTTCTTTCTCTTTTATTCTGCTGGCTCCAGGTATTGCAAAATCCACTATCCAGACTATTTTTTTTCTTATCAAGACTTGTTAAGTCTGGCAGGCTGTGCGGCAGGTGCATTGCCAAACTAACACTCCAGATGTCAACTTTGAACTGAACCTGGCCGAAGCCATCTCTCTGTTCCTCAGCTGCCACACAGAGGTGGAAGGGGGGAAGAAGGTTGGAATGCATTACTAGGCACAACAAAGAGCTTTCTCGTGAGAACCAAGGTCATCTCCGCTGGCAACAGATAAGGTTGCGGAAGGATGGTTTTCCATTGAAGCTGTGCCAATATGATGTACTCATTAAAGAAGACCTTTGAGAGGGAGACAACTCTCAGGATTCTAATTTGCTTGAGTTTGTTAGTCAGAGCCTTGACATCAGATTTATTACTATTATTTCAGATCTCTTACCTTACTTCATCTTTATTTCTTAATGAAATGTTAAGTTAGTTTCATTTTACTTTCTTTAGTAAGCTGAGTGACTAACCTAAGTGTTATGGATAACTTAAATACTGGGTATGCTTTAGCTACTCGAGATAATTTGCAACAAAAAAACCTCCATACTCAAACATTCTGTGCAGTGAGTTTCATAGGATATTTGAGAATATATCATTGTAATGGATATTATCCATTATTTATTAGGTGTCTACATCAATACTAGAGTATTCTCTTTAATTCAGTATGGTATCTATTGGATGGGTTATTTGTGGACTGTGTGTACTTTTTTTTCACAGCAAAGAAGGGAAGAGTTTTCTTTAGAAGCATTAGGAACTGCAGTACAAACTTACAGCATGTTTACTTTTTTCTGTTGCCGTAGTTTTGACTTGTGATTGATCCTCTACTTGTGACCAAAATCATTTCCACTGTCTCTGGCCAGTTCCATTGCCAATTAAGAGTCTGCATGCCTTGCCTCTGTCCCAGGGTACTGTATCATACTGGAATTTATATTCTATGTGTATAAAACCACAATTGTTTTCCTTCATATGGTAATGCTAAAATGTGCTTCAGAAGAACCATGGGAGGTTACAACAGAAACCTCTGCTGTTTATGCACCCTATTGTTTACTTGTTTATATTAATTAGCCACTCAACTCTACTGGACTCATATGCAAAATAAATCCTCAGGAATTTTGAAGAAAATTTATGGGAAAAATTCTTCAAAGTTTGCGCGCATGGAAGCAGGAAGGTTCCTGTCTAGACAGTTGTATGATCTGTAAATATGACTGTGAAAGAACTTTATAAAATGAAGTTAAAAATTAATTAAAGCTGAGCCAATGTCTATCCTTGCATAAATTAGACAAATGTAATTTGCCATTACAGGTATAAAATAACAATGTGGAATCTTTGATGAAACCAATCCATCAACCAATCTAGGAGTAGGGTTGAAATATACATTAACTGAGCAAATGATGAAGGCAATTGCTCTTATGCATCCTTTCTTCCCACGATTCTCTAAGAAAAAGAAGACTACACCAGTAGAATCAAGTACATTAGAGGATTAGCTATAGGAAAAACACATGCAGTCCTCCATTCCACCTGATCCATATGAAGGAAAATTTGGAGGACAGTTACCTTGAATTTTTTTTCAGAAGGAGCACAAATTCCCAACAGCAGTTAACAGCAGTCATAGTGACATAATTTCCTTTCTTTATAAGATTTGTTAGGTTTTAGTTTTGTACAGAGCAGCTGCAGCAGTTGGGTTCATACACCTCATTAGGATTAAGTCATGTGAGTTGTTTAGATATGCTTTAGCATGTTGTATGAACTAAATCTCTGTGGCTTTTCAATCAACCAAGGTTAAATAACCATAGCTCAGAATGGTCAAAGAGCCAGGTTATTTTGTTGACAGCCTGGCCATTCACATTCACTTAATGCTAGAGATTTAGCTTCATTCCAGGACCATTTGTGTGGGAAATACAAAACCAAGAGAGAATACTTGGAGAAAAATCTGGAAAGGTTTTTTTCTCCAATGGGAAAAATATAATAAAAGTCTCATTTTGTTATTTTTTTTAGAAATGTCAACTCATCTTTAGATTTTTATTAGAATCCTTCTACCTCTCCTGCATCATTCATTCACCATCCATTACACAATTGTGTTGGTTAATGGTGCTTACATCTTTTGATTTACATATGTTCTAGCTAGCCCATCAAGGACAGAAACAAAGCATTTTGTTTATTCCTGAAATAAAATATAGCATGAGTACATTCAACAATTCAGGTGAGTAAGGCTACATTTTTATAAGCAGTTATTCATTGCCAAATAAATACATTTCTTTCATACAATATTGGGAATAGATGACAAAATCTTTTTTTTCTAAGAATGGAGTAAAACTGAATATGCAGTTGCAGATAGTAGTACCTTTCCTAGCAGCATAGTAGAAAAGAAACAAAGCAAACCAATGACATTATTTGTTCACTGATAATGGCTTCACTTGTGTTATGCCACCTTCTCTGCATGCAGATACAGATTACAGATTAACAGAGTTGGAAGGGACCTTGTAGGTCATCTAGTCCAACCCCCTGCCCAAGCAAAAAAACTGAGTAGTCTTGTCCCTCTCCAGATAACTGACTGGTGTTATTTTTTCCAGTGACCCCAGTAAAAACCTTGAAATGTAGAAACTTGGCTTCAGAAATCAAGTTCATTGAATGATATAACACTTAGGAGAGACTTGTGCAACATAAAAGAATCATTTGGTATAAAGTTATTGCAAAAATAAATGTAACTAATTTGAGACAAAGATTTCAGCCTATACTTTATTTTTACTGTAAGTGAATTTTTTTTACCATATCAAAGGGTGATGCTTTCAAAATTCAAGTCTGATCATTGATAATAACCGCAGAAGTTAAACATGATGTCATTGTGTGCTATGTACAGTATAATATACTTTCTTTTTTTAGTGTCAAAAAGTAGTTTCATAGTCTCACTGGATTGACCATTTATAGAAAATGATTTGCCAAAAATAACCAGCATTGTGGTTCTCAATAAAACAAACTAAAAGAATGCACAATGGAGAAAAAAAATAAGCTAGACGTCTAACAAAATAATAACTCTATCTGGAGTTTTATTTAACATCCCAGCATTTTTCATTAGATTCTTTCCACATTCCTAGAAGTACAATCTAATAACTTCAAGTAGGCATTTCATAAAAAGGATGAGTGGCCCCAATACAATCAGCATTGTGGTCCATGATCAGACAAATAAAACAGAAATCCATCCACATCAGAAAATTGGTTGACAGAATTATTTGAAATCACTGCTTAGAAGCAGCTGATCCCTATCCAGAGCCTGTTAAAAGAGGTAGAGACTGGTACTCTCTTGCAGTGGGCTCAGTCTGGTTCTCATATATAACTGTGTAATATTTTATTGTTATAAAATTACAAAGGCTATATTTATGAACTGAAGCTCATCGCTTGACTGCAAAACAGATACTGTTTGAAGAAGCCCATTATTTGTGCAGATTTTGGTTCCCCAAAGTATAAACTCTCTCTTTTTTTTCTAAAGTAAATATGTATCCATTGCATGGGTACAATCCCAACTTCTAATTCAGTGTGGCCAGAATTGTAGCTGTAGAATATGTATAGAAAAGTGGGGGGAAAGTACAGGAGACAAAGTATATTTATGGATAGGTTATCTGTAAGCACAATCACATGCTTTCATAAAAACAAATCAATGCGATTTAACAGATTGCTTGTGGAATCTGGAGAATAATGCATAATCATTCTGAAGTATTAAAAGTAGTGTTACAATGTCTTTTGTGAGGCAGCTGTTTATGATTTGTGTTGTTTACTATTTCTTGTTTAAATAATAAATAGAAGAATAACTTCATTGTACAGCAGAGACGGGGGGGCGGGGTGGGAAATCCTGCCTATTTCAGTTTTCTTAATCTTACAGTACAAATGACTGCCATCAAGACTGCAGCATAATGTCACAGATTTTAATAAACACACATTCCTTGGCATTCGCCACTATTTTAAGCTCACCATTTATCTACTCTGAGATTAGATTGATCTCACAGTTACTTTGGTGAAAACAGCAGCTTTTGTTTGATGTAGCATGTACTAGCTTAACAAATGCATTACTCTGACAGAAAAGGCTTTCTTTCCTGCAGTCCCATTGCACAGAGCAGGCCCCTATGTGTATATGTATGCACATTTGTATGTGTATGCATATATGTATCTGTACACACACACACGTACATTTATCTTTATTCTACAACTTTGACTTGAAATGATTTTTAAAAATTCCTAAAGGAAAGTTGTTCTTCAGCAGTAGTAGCGACACGTATTCATTCAACGTATAAAAGTATTTGCATCTGCATAAGATGTGGAATCCATGTCATAATAATCTTCCAATCTCCAATGTAACGTTTCAAAAGTTGGTCGTTCTTTGGGTTCGACGTTCCAACACTGTAGCATAATGTTGTACAACTCTAGAGGACAATTTGCTGGTTGAGGTATTCTGTACCCTTGATCCAGTTTCTGGAGCACTTGAAAACCCATTAGACCTATGATGTAGTTTGGAAATATTAGCAATTAATAAACATTTGAGATAAATTGGGAAGATTATGCATTCTCAAGGATACATTATTTTGCACAGGACTTCATGCTTTCTAGCATCTCTGCAAATTAGTATCTTTAATGCAAGAAATAATTCTACCCATTTAAATTTAATGTTTTGCTTGGCAAATGACTAAAAACATGGGAAAGTTCACATTGAGAGTTTTGGGCTTCCCAACAGGGTCATATAACAGAGTCGAGAAATATTGT
The DNA here is from genome assembly GCA_032468155.1 of Oxyrhabdium leporinum. Taxonomy (NCBI): domain Eukaryota; kingdom Metazoa; phylum Chordata; class Lepidosauria; order Squamata; family Cyclocoridae; genus Oxyrhabdium; species Oxyrhabdium leporinum. The sequence goes on from JANHFL010000875.1 coordinate 21,177, forward strand.
TCTCTTTGCTGAAATGACAGAAATTTCTCCCTGTTTATTGTCAGGGCGCCAAGAAAATTATCCAGAAGCTCCTGAAGTGATCAGTTTGTCTAACCAAATATTGTCTGGGCTTAGACAGAGCCTGACACTAATCCTTTCCTTTCACCTGGGGGATGGAAGGGGTGCACTTGATACAATAGGCAATACCCTGGTGGCACAGTGGTTAGAATGCAGTACTGCAGGCTACTTCTGCTGCCTGCCGGCTGCCTGCAGTTTGGCAGTTCGAGTCTCACCGGCTCAAGGTTGACTCAGCCTTCCATCCTTCCGAGGATGGTAAAATGAGGACCCAGATTGTTGGGGGTAATAGGCTGACTCTGTAAACCGCTTAGAGTGGGGTGTAAAGCACTGTGAATCGATATATAAGTCTAAGTGCTATTGCTATCTTTCATAAACCAATGATAAAAATTGTGCATTGGATGTCACAATGTAACCCTTAGTCATTCATATTTCCATTCCGGTATCAAACACAAATACATAAGCCAGGGGATTGATATTGCAATATCTCAATGTTTTCTTTTTTTTTTCATTTGACCCCCCTTCTACCCCTTCCCCCTACAAATGCTTATGGTTCTTGGAATATATGAATATAGCCCCTGGGGCTTAGAATTATGTATGAACCAGGGGATTCTGGCTTAATCCACAAACAATAACTAAAACTTGACTTAGAATTATTAACAACCACAGCAGAAGACATAAGGCAAGACTGGGAACGTGAATCATTTTAGGTGGTGGGATGATTGAACAATTGTGCACAATAGTGAGGGGATTCCATAATGAAAATTGTGTTTGTTTGTTTGTTTGTTTATATATCTATAGGGTATTTTGCTGATAAACAAACTCAAAAAAGTTAAATACAGTAAGTATAAAATATATCAGATCCCAGATCTCATATGAGGAAATAGGTATCCTGTAAAAAACCTGGCACATCTCAGTGTACCTATTTAGATGGTATCTCCTAGACATCTTATGTGACTTGGGGAAATTCCTGCAATTTGGTCAGCAGATTTGTTGGGTGCATAGATAATCTTTGGAGTTCAGGGGCAACACAGGCATTTGCAGGATTGCTCTTGAGCTGCCCTCCCCAGGTGTCAATCAAAGGCTGCTCTTTGTAGAAAAAACACTTCAACTGATGATTGGAGTGACACTGTGCAAAACAAGGAGTGAATATTGCCATGTCTCAGTCAGGTTTTGAACCTACACCATAACAATAAGGCCAGTTAAGTTTTGCATGGGTAAGGGACAGAAACAACATTGTTATTAAAGATGACCTGTAACAGAGCCCCTCTTTTATCCTGTAATTCTCAGCAGAATCTGACACCAGCAAACATGCATTAGTCAGCGTCAAGATATAAATCAGATCAAGAAATGAACTCCAAGTTAAGATGAAAATGATTTCATCATCGATAACTAAAACCTGATAAATTCTCAAAGATATATAAAGTCGTTAAACTGTATGTTGGAAATGTGATTCTGAAGAAGGTGCTTTTTATCATCTTTGATGGGCTTGTGATAAAGCAAAGAAATATTTGGGCCATGTTACAATACAGAAGATTCTTAAAATGAACAGAAAATTAAAAACTGAAGTTTAGGATTACTGGACAAGGAATTGGGGGGCGGAATGGAACTTTGTGGTTGTATATGCTGACTGCAGTAAGAATTCTTTTTGCAATGGAGGTTGAATCTCAGAAAGGCAATTTAGTCCAGATTGCAAAAGATCTTGGGGAAAAATGCTTCAAAGAAACTCTACTTCAGTTACCTCATTATAACTGAGGCTCGGATATGAATATTAGAGTTTTCAAGATTCTTCATTTGCCCCAAGCTAGTGTTAAGATACCTTTCTGATATATGTGTTGTTCTTCTGTAGTCTTTCATTTCTGGCTACGTGGAATTTGACAAACTGGTGCAGAAGGCAGGTGCTAATTTGCTGACAGATGAAAGATGATACAGTGTAGCTTCTAAATTGTAGAAGCTACATTGGTCCCATAGTTTAAAGGCCCAATTCTAGGTGCTAGTTGCTAGTACAATCTGCCCAAATATGCTGGCTTAGAGCCAATGGTGGTATTCAACCAGTGTAACAACCGGTTCGGTGATCATGCACTTTGAACGCACGCGCATGCACAGCTTTCAAAAAAACTTACCTTCTATGTTACTAGAACACAGCTGAGGCAGCAATCTGCTCTGCAGCACAAATCAGCTGAGAGGATATAGGTAAGTAAAGCGTAGGTGCGGGTAGGAAGGCCTACATGATCATGGGAGCGAAACAGTTGGCTGCCAGCTGATCGTCGGAAGTAGCGGTTCGCCCAAATCGGTCTGAACCGGCAGAATCCCACCTCTGCTTAGACCACATCCATTCATCTCTCCTGTTTCTGGTATCAAGGGGAATGTAAAGACTAGCCTTCTCGGTTGCAGCTCCATGCTCTTTAATAGCTCATACCTCTAGTTCAGGCCAGACTCCTACCTATTTATCTTTCAGCAAAGGTCTAAAACATGATTTTTCTCAGAAAAAAATGGCAGCGGATGTCATATAAATGATAGCAGCAGTTTGGGGTAATAATAAGCTAATTTAGCTGAAGATCTTGTTTACAGGTTTATGGTTTTATTATTTTATTGATGTAGGCTGCTTAGTAACTTTGGAAGAGGCAGCAGGTAAATAGATGTAAAAATAAATCTAGCAAGATTTTAATTGTTTGAGATGAGTGTGGTGCTATTTAGTTTAGTAGATAATATGACATTTACAATTGCTGCATAGATTATCCAAGAGTTTCTATTCCAGACAGAAAATGGTAAAGTTTTATTAAGTTTGCCCATCAGCTGAAGAAAAGTAAGGAGGTCTCATTAAAAAAAAAAAAAAAAAAAGTTGAACGCATGATTTTCAAACAAAGCACTCACCTGCATAGGGCATTTTTCCATACGTGATTATTTCAAAAATGAGTATTCCAAAAGACCAGACATCAGACTTAATGCTAAACCTATTAGAGCGAATTGCTTCAGGAGCTGTCCATTTCACTGGGAGCTTTGTCTCATGTTTGGCTTCATAGACATTTTCATTTTCTACCTATTTTTATGCAAACAAGAAACAATGTGATAAATCTCCAGATCTATCCATTTCCACGATTGTGACATTCAAATCACACTTAAAACCGTTCCCTCCCCCCCCCATTTTCTAACATTTATATAATCCCAATAATCATTACATTGAAACTGCTTGTTGATTATTAGCTGATGTTCCCTGACAACCTGAACCAGCCAGGTAGAACTTTTGTTCCTTAATTCCTAGCCCTTGTTTCGTCAAGCATCTATGCAATATCAATTTGGCCATGGTTAATCGGGGCTTAGCACTGCGAGTCCTGAATCTATCAGTGACAGCAGTGCAAGCTACCTGTTGGCAGCAGGGCACAGGACTCATGTGACGCCTTTAGCAAGACGACAAGGTGACAGCAAGAACTAATGCATTCAGAACCTTTGTTCTGTGATTAATTACAGGCACCAACAAAACACTGGCTTTCATCATCATCACTGAAACAGTTCCAGGATTTAAAAAGCAGACTCCAAGAAGTGCAAATTAATATATTTGTTCATAGTGGCACCAATTAATTTAGGTAAAGTAAGCTGACAGACTCTGAAGAATAAATGGAACATTATTTACTTATATATTAGATTTTTTTTTCCAGAGGTTAGCCCGCTTCCTTTCTCAAATGCATATTATTCTGAGTTTCAGAAAAGGTAGTGCTATATATTCTTTTTTTTTCTTATGAGGCAATACAGATCAGCATGAAGAGCTCTGTATTACTTCAGTGTACCTTTTAAAATTATGGCATTTGTACCTCATATTAAGTCAAATTGGTTGCCCCTGATTTGGTCTCTCTGCTCCCTAGGGTAGGTAAACAATTCACAAAAACAAGTGCAGTTAGCCTAATTTTTTTTAATGTGAAGGCAGTTTGATAGAACCATTTCCTCTGAATCCAATATTATAATGAAATCATCAGATCAATCTGGTGAGTAAAACCAAATCAGACACCTCCACATTTTAATTCAAAAAAGAAGCAAACATACTTTTATCTGAATTAAAAGTATGAATCCATTCAATTGAAAATGTGGATTCATTTCACTTAAAAATAAATCAATTTGGAAGACCAAGCTGAATCAATTTTTATCCCTGGGAAAAACTCCTTCCATGAATTGTTTGCCATGATCAAAACTTGGGTTTTTTTAGATAAGCGTAATTTGAACCAAATGTAACATATAGAGAAATTCATTTTTAATTTTATGCTACTGTTAAACTTGCTGATTCTTCGTAATCAAAATAAGACCAAAAAGATAAATAGGGGAGGGAGCAATTCCATCTTCTAGGATCCAAGGTAGCCTAGAGAAATGTAAACATTATATTGCCTGAATATCTTAACATGTTAACAGAGTTGGAAGGGAACTTGTAGGTCATCTAGTCCAACCCCCGCCTAAGCAGGGACCCTACAACAAATGGCAATCCAATCTCTTCTTGAAAGCCTACAATGATGAAGCTCCTACCGAAGGCAAGGCCGTTCCATTGTTCTCACTGTCAGAAAATTTCTCCTTATTTCTAGGTTGAATCTCTCCTTGATCAGTTTCCATCCATTATTCCTTGTCTGGCCCTCAGGTGCCTGGGAAAATAGCTTGACCCTTTTCCTCTCTGTGGCAGCTTCTCAAATATTGTAACACTGCTATCATGTCTCCCCTAGTCCTTCTCTTTACTAGACTAGCCAAGCCCAGTTCCTGTAATCTATATCTTTATCTCTGAAAGCTGTCACTCAGTTCACATCCTAAATGCTGCTAATGCTGCCACTTGAAACTACAGTAATCCACCTACAAGTTTTCTGTAGTATGTTGTCTTGATTTGCTGGTTCCAGACAGCACCTAATCCCCACAAGCCTGAAGCAGAAAGCCAACCTATGGAAATCAACTCACAACCTCTTGCCCTTTCACAAGTCAGCACATCGGCAGGAGGTGCACAAGATCAAAGAATGAGCCGTCAGTGGTCTAAAAGTGCACGCTAAATAAATCACAGAAGGAGTTTTTATTTAGCCACTGCTGTTGTCAGGAAAATCCAGCTAAGAGATACTGAGAAAGGTAAAACACCACATTTCATGGCAAATTAGAATTGTGTCTTACTGTGACTTCCAAAGATAGCCTTTGTCTCTAGCTACAACCAAGCAGCTGGTTCTTATGCTGGAAATTCCACTACAATGATTATGGTTCTTTGTCCTCCAAATGAGACACCCTATATAGATGCTGCCTCTGCGTAGAGCAATTCTATTCTTAAATACTACATTTGCAGATGCTATATCATTTAGGGTGGTGTTTCTTAAAGTGTATCTGAGGACAATGGGGCAGCGGGAAGGTTCCTATAAGGGCTGACTTGTGTGGCCTTGAAATCAAAATTATTTGCCAGGTATTGAAGATATTTGCCAAAAGTTAAAACAAAGTCACTCTTCTTGTTACTACAGTATCTTTTCTTTCTTATTTTTTTTTCAGGAAAAAAATATTTATGTTAACATCTAATGGGTTTAACGTTATTTTTACATGGTTCTGTAAATGGATCGATTTTAATTTTTAATATGGTGACTACTGATAAATGTAACCATAAATATAAAAATATAAATATAACCCATAAAAGGAAAGCTATTTTGGCATCCTTCATAATTTTTAGAAGTGGGAAGGATCCGGAAAGCCAAAAGTTTAAGAAGCACTGATCTAGGGCATAAGTTCTTAAATTGTAGCAATATTAATTAGACTTATATACTGCTTCAGAGTGCTATATAGCCCTTTGTAGGTGGTTTACCAAGTCAGCATACTGCCCCCAACAATCTGGGTCCTCGTTGTACTGACCTCGGAAGAATGGAAGGCTGAGACCACCTTGAGCCGGACAGGATCGAATTGCTGGCAGTCAGCAGAATTAGCCTGCAGTACTGCATTCTAACCACTGCGTCACCACAGCTCTCTCTCTCTATAATATTTATGTATATCATGTATTGGCTTTTGAGTCTACTATAGCTAAAGTATCCAAATATCTGAGATATCAATTTAAAAATCATACCTTAAAAACCCGTGCAAGTCCAAAATCTGCCACTTTGTAAACACTGTGATCCCCAACCAGGACATTCCTTGCTGCCAAGTCTCGGTGGATGAAATTTTGGGATTCCAGGTAAGCCATTCCAGAGGCCACTTGAGCTGCCATATCTACCTGTTCTGGCAAATGGATTCTGGAACCTGCATCATCTGCAAGGAAGGAATATTTGGAGAAGGTTGGGTGGAAATTTCAATAGAAAGGGCTTTCCATAGGGCAGGGTCTGCCATGGAAAAAGCACACTTCCCAGATCCCACAAGATGGCAATCTTTTGATCTACAAGGCTCTCATTAAGGGTTTACTGCTCATTTTCCTTCTTCACCTAGCCAGACTAAAGCAGCAACAGGATGACTATTCTTCATTGTGTTTTGTTTTTTTAACTGCTAGGGGAAAGTAGAACAGCTGGGAGACAAGAATAGAAATGAGTGACAAGCATTATAAGTGTTTCAGCAGATATCAAAGGCTAAGTAGCAGAAAGAAGGCATTGTAATCACCAACTGCTACTGTTCCTTGAGATATGTATACTTGCTTTTTCCCCTGACCCTTTTTTCTGCTGCAGTAGAATTTGTTTCTTTCATTAATTCTCTTTAGTGAAAGCACTGCAGCACTTGCTTCAGCTTCACCCAATTCGCTGAATAACCAGATGCAGCCCTCATGTTAATGCTACAGTTTGAGAGGTGAGAAGGAAGGTGGATGAGGATTTGTGGTTTTAAGAATCAGGTGTTATAGTCAAGTTACAGTGTAACAGTACTGAAGATTAATTACAGAGAGGATCTTACAGGAGTCCTATTGTAGTATGCAATTGGGAGGGGATATGTTGGGGGTAAAGTAATATGTTGGGATAAAGTAACTGATGAACATTGTACAAACTATCCCACTGTTAGTATTGCAAGTCAAAATGGGACTGAATCTTCCCTGCTTTTGAAAGTTGCATTTCTACCTATAGAGAAGATGTTATTAGCATCCACTTTCCCCCCTTAATTTTTTATGGTGTAGATCCCCATGGATATAATATGTTCTCTTCATATTGTACTTGTAAAGTCCCACTATACTTCTTTTAATAGATGATGTAAAGACTACAGCTGGCAAGGAGGAAATGCAGGGGTGGGCTGCTATGGGTTCGTCCTGGTTTGGGCGAACTTGTAGTTAACCAGCAGCTAATTTTACAGTTGGTTTGCCAAACCAGTAAATCCCACCCTTGGCTGGCCCTGCCCACCCCGCCCTGCCCCATCCAGGAGTCTCCACATGGCCTGTTTTGGATCCGAGGTAAGTACAAGGCCCGCACAGAGGCTTGGGGAGGGCGAAAAATGGGCCTCCCAGAGGCTCCAGAAGGCTGGGCCCATTTCCAGCCTCCAGAGGGCTTCCAGAGCCAGGACAGACCAGTTTTGCCCTCCTGGAGGCTCAAGGAAAGCCTCCGGAGCCCAGGGAGGGTGAAAACATCCATCCCCTGTCGTGGTGCAGGAGGCTGACTAGGCCATGCCCACCATGGCCACGCCCACCCAGAAACCTGGCAGAGAACCGGTTGCTAAAATTTTAATGATAAAATGATAAGCTTGAGATTTATCATGGCTGTTTAGTAAACATTGCCCATCTACAGCCAGGCTAGGGTGAAAAATAGAATACAAACAATCTCTTTCCAAAAAGCATACACACACACAAATTCTGGCTTTAAACCGCAGAGAGGTGGTGTGTGTGTGTGTGTGTGTGTGTGTGTAGTACTTCTCCTTCGGAGAGAGCCAGTTTGGTATGATGGTTAAGACACCAGGATGGAAACTATGAGACTGTGAGTTTTAATACCGCCTAGGCGCAAAGTCATCCAGATGACCTTGGGCCAGTTACTTTCTCTCAGCCTTAGGAAGAAGAAAAGGGAAAACAACTATTAGTATCTTGCAAAAAACCCTGCAAGAACATATCCAGACAATTGCCTGAAGTCAACACTGAGTCAAAGACCCAAATAACTGTCCATCTATCATCCAACTATCTGTCTGTCTGTCTGTCTGTCTATTTACAGTACCTATCTCATGAGATATATCTATGAAATGTATCTCATTCTGAAATGATGCATCAAGTCAGGAACAGTTCAAGAACACAATATGGACCAGAAAAGCCTGGGTCAGGACCTTTTTCTCAGTCATGCAGCTTTCTGGATGACTTTGAAGCAGCCAGATTCATACACTGAGGATCCAAAGCAAAGATTGCTGCAAGGATGATCCACCCTTTAATATTTCTAAATACTATACAGTTTTGATTTGTTATCAGAAACAGAAACAAACAGATATGTATCTGCATAAAAATAAAATGCAAAGTTGCATCCTTTTTCTAGAAATCATGTCCCATAAATGTTTACGTTTACACAGCATTTTTCGGGCTTTCTGTGACAGCGCATCCATGTAGTAGAAAGATAAACAAAGGTATCTTCTTCAGGTTGTCTGGGAATGTCCCTGAGACATGTATAAACAATAGAGGGTTCACATACCTTCCCCAAAGCTTTGAGAGGGACTTTGCCACACCATTCAGAAATTCCCACTAAATTAGAATGTTAAATGAGACTGAAGGGGCAGAAGGAACAATTTCATTTCACTTTGTTAAGATTAAATCTACTTTAGCTTTTGTCTGCCCCGTCATTTCTTAGTATATATCCCCAGCATGTCATTCAAAGTATAAGTAGTTTGGGACACATGCACACACACCATGTCAATCCCTGCCAATCATTACTGGCTACATATAAAATCACACTACATTGATCTGCTCATCTTTCCATCTTCTCACCCCCCTTTTTTTTTTTATAATACCAATGTGTTTGCTTTATTGCAGACTGCCACACTCTATCTGAATGAAATGTTTCCTACTCACTTTGGAGGTATTCTAACAGACTCCCATGTCTCATCAGCTCTGTAACAATATAAATTGGATCCTGTAAAGTGCAAACAGCATAGAGCTGTATAAGCTTAGGGTGTCTCAAATTCTTCATTATCTGTGCCTCCCTGAGGAAGTCTTTTGGATCCATTGAACCTGAAATGAGAACAGCAGCAAAAGAAAATTAGTGTGTGTTATTAAGGGCTATTCTGGTTTGCCCCACAGTCTTGTGGAAATAACCAGGGATATTGTCTGCCTTTTTGCTAATCAGCATAGATAGCAATGCAAATCCACCCCCCCCTTACATAATTCAGATATGGAATTTATGAAATTGAAATAGCAAAGGAGAACACAATGCTATTTGCCCCCAAAAATGAATTCTAAAAAAAAATAATCAGCAATAATAGCAATTGTAGTTCTGGTTCTCCAACTTCCCTCAATCCCCATATAAATGCTATTGGTTATTACCAAAGATGAAATCACAGCAGTATTATTGCTGTCACTGTTCATCTGAATCCTCAAAATGGAAGCACGATCAGAAAAGGTGCAATAATTTTCAACATCTTAGCTATCCAAATTCAACGTCTAGCCACAGATTTAATCCATAACAAAGATTTTCTCACCATCTTCAAGATATATTGTTATAGCTCATTGTATTTTGGAATTATTCTATTACATGTTATAATAAATAAGAATTTCAAGTTTCGGTATCAAGAAATGAAACACAGTGTTCTCCTGCCCCCTCATGCAGTAAATTCATGCCAGGGAAAAATCAGGTTTCACGACAATTTAGACAAGTAGTCTAGATTAGTGTTGCATTGAATATTTTTTCTACCTGTGTGTTGTCAATATAGTTCATTTAAGTGAAGATGAAATTCCTTTGTTATTGTTATTGTTGTGGAGGTGGGTGGGTTGAAAAGAAATGTGAATAGCTCTATTCTCTTGCATCACTATCACAGTCTGAAGGTGATTCCATGAAGTCGAAAGTATTATCAGTTGATGAAAATATCCATTTCAATTTGCTCAAATTCTTATTTTATTCATTTTTAATTCTTTGTGACTCAGTTGCAAACTTGCCCAAAAATAGTAACAATCCACTTGCAGATTTGTTTGTATATTTAGGGATTGTTTTTTAATATACACATATTCCAAATATTTGCATTTTTTTGCAAATTATACACCTTTAGTATTTCTTTTGCTTCAAAAAATCTTTTTGGCACTATTTCCATATCTGGAGCATCTATATGTCTCGGATTTTATATTCTATCTCACTGAAAACTCTGAGGTTCTATCATTTCTGGAGCTCCAAAAGTGAGGAAAGTTATCCTATAGGTTCAGTTGGGACAAAAATGATAAATAAATATATAAATAGAATGTGTTTGGCTATTCTAGTGGAAAACCTTATTTAACTACTATAATCTTCTCCAGACCATTTACTGTGGAAAATCAGTGGATTTTTTTTCATTTACTGTATGGTTTTCTCATCTCATATGCAAACCTCACATACTTTTAAAATGCGTGAAGAAGACTACTGAGAATTTTATGGGAAACATTTTATATTGAACCTTAGAAAATATATGGGGAATGTATGGCTTTTGGGCATTGTTGAACTTCAGATCCCAGCATTCCTCACCATTGGCCTTGCTGGCAAGAACAGAAGGGATTTGGGTTCAGCAAGACTAGAGGGCTGTTTTTAATCTTCTTCTGCATTAGAGCCAAACTAAGCTTTACAGAGGTGTGTAATTTCCCTTGTAGTCCTCTTAAAGTATTATTGCATGATCAAACGTAATGTGGAAGTTTTTAGATTAGCTCCTTAAACCCCTGTGCTTAGAGATATTGTAGTTAAATTTTAAAGCTATGCTTGGCAAAATATGGTTAAAATCTATCCTATCTATCAGGCATTCTTACCAAATAATGACTAAAACCTCACTGCTGGATACCTTCTACTCTTCTTTCCTTTACTATCCCTCCCTTCCTTTGAAAGGGCATCAAGAAAATACATCAGCAATAAGAAAGTTCAAGGTCAAACCTAGTATTGGAATGCATTAAAAATGGTAAAATGGTTAAAACACATAATGAGTCAGTAGACTTACAAATGCAGTTGGCATGGTTTCCAAAATAATTACTCCAATGCTGATATATTAATCAAAGATCTTGCAAGTGCTTCATGGGACCACTTTGCTTCTATGAAGATTGGTGCCATTTTAATTAGGCATGGTGTATGTGTGTGTGTGTGCGCTCATGTGTGAGGTTAATTGAAGGCCTTTCTAGTTGTAAAAGCTACAGTTTAATCATTTGTCCTTTTATATAACATTGGAAGGATCAAAGATCATTTTTAAGCAAATGGAGAAAATGGCTCAAATGGCTTTATCATGTGAAACTTTTCAAATGTGTAGCATTCAAGAATTCTAGAAATTATTATCCCTATTATCCCTATGTTCTTTTTGAAATAAATAGTTCAATTGCTCTCTATGTTACAATAGTTCTCTATCCTACAATAGCTCTCAATAGCTCTTTATCCTACAATAATTGTTTAACCATGCCTATAAAATAGTGCAAGTATTTTGTTGCTTAGTATAAGAGGTTTTTTTTTAAAAAAATCAAAATGAAACCTATTCATGATATCCATTGCTTGAACAAATATAACTCTCACATTCAAACTCACTATTCACTGTACAGCGCTATGAAATTTTTAGTTGAAAATTCTCAGCATTCATCTGATATTTTAAAGGGTTTTTCTTTTTGCCTTCCATTTTGACAAAAAGAATTTGTCACTAAATTCCATGGCCAATATTTCAGTCCTAACATTATTTGATTCAGAATAATGTCATGCCACTAATTCCATTCGGCACTACCAAGAGAATTTAGGTTTAGAATAGAATAGAGCTGGAAGGGACCATGGAGGTCTTCTAGTCCAGCCTCCTGCTGAATCAGGAGAACCTAAACCATTTCAGATAAGTGACTGTCTAGTCTCTTCTTAAAAACCTCTAGTGATGGAGCCCCCACGATTTATGAAGGCAAGCTGTTCCACTAGTTAATTGTCTTCACTGTTAGGAAGTTTCTCCTTAATTCCAGGTTTTCTTCTTCATTCCAGATTAATAGGAACCGAAGTCCCTACTGGTATTTAAATGAAATAAATCTGGGTTTGCTTTTACCAATCCGTTATGGAAAGGTTCACTCTAAGCAATCCTTCTTTTCTTTGCTGTTATTTCTGTGGAAAGCTAAGAAGCTGTGCCCCTCCTTAGAGGTAGCAGTCTTCCTCAGTCACCTCAGGCCTAGCTCTACTTCTAATGTAGGACAATTTTCCTGTTGTTCTCTATGTTTGTTCCTGCTATCTTTCAACATTCCAATCCAGACGGCAGCAGCTTGATAATGGAGCCAAGCTGCTGCTCAACAGTCACTACAAGAACCAGATTGGTTGTTCCTCTGCTTCGTGCTCTTCCCATTTGTGCAAATTTCTGAGAAGGCTGGCTTCTGTGAGGTCAAAACTTTCACCTTTGACTGTTCCTTTCTTTTTTTCTTTCCCAGATGTCTACTTACTGGGATGCCTTGGCACCCCTTTTACCACTGATGGTAATGCCAACCCCTCTTTTTGTTGTACCAATGTTGCCTTGATGCTTTAATGATAAAAGCAAAGGGAGCAGGTTCCTTCATTTCTATCTTCTACTGTTAATCCATGGGATGTTTGTGGCAAGAAAGAACAAGGTTCAACGTTATAGAATAAGCAGCACTTACTGAAGGGGGGCAGGCCTGGGAAAGCAAGGAGAGGATGATTCATCCAATCTGTGCAGAAATTGAAAAGATATGCACTGGGAGATCTAAGGACTGAATGTAGCAATGAGCTTCTGGGGAAGATGAGAGGGTAGGAAAACTTGTGGTGATGAAAGTTGACTTAATAGATCAACCATAAGTTACATTTTAAAAATGGTAGTTGCTAACTAGTGGAGAATAGCAATAGCATTTAGACTTATATACTGCTTCACAGTGCTTTACAGCCCTCTCTAAGTGGTTTACAGAGTCAGCATATTGCCTCCCAACAATCTGGGTCCTCATTTTACCAACCTCGGAAAGATGGAAGGCTTTGTCAAACTTGATCCTGATGAGATCTGAACTCTGAATCTGAATCTGAACCAAGTTGCAGGCAGCCAGCAGTCAGCAGAAGTAGCCTGCAGTACTGCATTCTAACTACTGTGCCACCTTGGCTCTTTAGATGAGAACATAGATCTTCTCATCCATTAGTTACACAATGGAGAGCAACACAGGGCAGTGACCTGCTGCTGGAGGAGATGGAGCATGCCAGGCACTATAGTGAATCAGAGCTAGGACCTTTGCTACATTAGAAGGATGACCATCAACCTAAGTCTTAAGTTGGTTTAAGCAGAAGTGTAGGATGAGATCATCTGTTTCCACACTCAAGAAGTAGTGGGCAACCTGTAGTGATTATGATGGGAAGGCATATGTATGCATTGCTCATAGTCACTTCAGGCTGCTGAGTCAGAAGTTCATAACAAAACAACGTATGTTAAGTAGTTGGTGCATATTAATATCATTATACTTTTTACTTGTAAGCAATTGATTTTTGTTTACTTTTATGCCTCAGAAGTCAAAGCCTTGGGAGCCTTGAGGGGTGGGGAAGAACAGGTAGAGCGACTGTGTACTTTTCTGCTTTCTGCTTTATGTCCAATGCTGTCAAATGCCTTGGTCTGAATCCTGATTATCAGGAAAAAGGGGTATAATATAAAATGTCAACCAAAAGTCTTCCTACCTTAAGAGAAACTGAAAATTTTGCTTGGCAACGTTTATATTACACATTTCTCCTTGATAAGGAAATGAAGTAAAATGCACAGGAGAATACTTATAACAGCCCGTACTACAAAACAGTCGTATAATACAGCTAAGATTTATTTATTTATTCATTCATTCATCTAATTTATATGGCCGTCTGTTTATCCAAAGAACTCTGGGTTGTGAATAAAATAAAGAGAATTTTACTAAAAGCAAAAACAAAACATTAAAATTGCATCAAAGTTCAGTAGAAACATGAAACCATTAGACTCAGAGATCTATACCAGTGCTCCCATGCTGGTATTCTCACCCCAATGTCTGTGGAAAAATCTAGTCTTCACAGCCTTGAAAAGCCAACAGAGCCCATATTTCTTTAATTTCAACAGCTAAATCATCCCCAGATGATACCAACTTTAATTTTAAATTGTTGTTTATTTTTATTTTTAGAGAATTGAATGCTTTGATTTAGTGAAAACCCACTTGCAAATATAAAGTAGCCTAGGGGAACTTTCACAGAGTTATCAGTTTTACCTTCTAAAACTCGATAGTGTACCATGCTCGCTTCAGCCCTGCCATCCTCACAATTATCAGTGCTTCTATCAGCCAACCAGAACCAGAGCTTTCTTCAACCACTTAACGGGGTAGCACAAAAATTAACGTCCAGCTAACACCCTTGTTCTTTGCCTTGACATTGTTGTTTGCGCAGCAGGAGAAAGAAAACACAGCATGCTCTTCTTCTCTAGTTCAAAAACCTGTTGAAATGGTGTTAAAGCACCAGAACACTTTGATTTCACCAGGGAGAGGGGAGAGAGCTGTACAGCTGGGATGCTGTCTTGAGTTTTCACCATTGGGGGGGGGGAGAATGATCAACCTATAGGTCAAGAATTAAAATAGTAACATTATCTTTGCAGCATCAACACTAGAACTGAATTGGATGTTTAATGGGTTTAGCTGCAAAAGTGCTTATGATGTTGACAACATCAGGATTGTGTGATCGTCTAAGAAAATTCCAGAAGGGTTCAACATACCTGGTTTTAATGTTTTAACTGCCACTGGTGTTCTGTTATTCCATAATCCTTCCCAGACCTCACCAAATTGCCCGGAACCCAATCTGTTTAAAAGTTGTATAGAATTTCGGTCAATCTCCCAGTGATCTACAGTTTGATATGATAAATCATATGGAGTTGGAACTTCTGTCTGGATAGAAATAAAACAGCATACATAAACATCCATTTTTGCTTCTGCCTAAAAATGCCAAAATGGCAAACTTTGCAGGTTTTCATTAATAACCAGTCCTCTAAACAAAAAGCTTTGGACAACAAATAAAGCCACACTTTTAACAAAAAGATGCCTATTCTTACAATGACTTTCTACTGTAAAGACAGCATGTTGCCTTGCTGAAAGTCTCATTTTACTAAAGCAGCATGAAACACTTGCTTTGAGCACTCACTTCCAGCAGGGAATGCTATGTTCTTATTGTCACACTCTCATTTTATGATTTTTTATTTTAAATGTGTTTCATTTCAAAGTCAGAAAACATGTTTTCAATGTTTTCAAATTCAAAAATATCTAGGATGAGTCGTGTGTGTTGGGGTACTTCCAGACAGATGCTTCCTAACATCCTCCTTTCCCCTCCACCCTAGTTTTACTGGTGAGATGTTCCATATTTATTTCCATAGCAGAACTGTTTTCCTATCAAGGAGCAAATGGAAATGGTGGGAAAACTGAGAAGGTTCCAGATAGAGGATCATGTCTGAATCCTCTATAAAATTTGGTAAAGGGAACAGGATGATGACTTGACTAGGTGATTTAAATTCATTCAAAGGCTTTATTGACATCCTTCATAATATGGGACTAGCAGGTGAGAGTTGAGTATTCATTGTTTATGGCAGAAGATTATATTGGGTTCTTCAGTTGCCATGACAACATTGAAGCCATCATTTCATCATTCATTCCTGAGCTTCTGGAGTCCTCTCAGGGCTTCCTTCACCTAATGGCATTGACACTGGTGTGGAGATGCAGCAAAATTCCTGCACAGTCTGAAGATTGTTTATATTAAGCCTTAAAGTATATGTGAGAACAGTGCAATTGCTATTTCCTTTGAAACAAGAGAAGAACTTGGTCAAGATAATCAATACTTGGTGTAGAAACCAATGATCTCCAGAAAAAAAAATCAGACCTATCTTCAATCCATAGAGTATAAAGTCTGAATTAATTATTTCTACTTAATAAATCATGGAGAAAATCTATCTATGTGATTGGTAAGGACTCGAAAATGACTTGATGGCAGATAATCAATGAAACAATTAATCACTTGATAAAACCCTGATATTTCTCAACTGATTTTCCTCCTTTCTGAAGACTAATTAAAAGTTGTACAAGCAACGAAAACAAACTTTCCAGACTGTGTTCTTTATATAAAAGATACTTACTTATGCCTCCACACATAACCTTTTTGTGCTACAATTTTATTAGACACACACAGAATATTAGTAGTACTTTTTTGCAATTGTGGAAAGAATAAGACAAAGATATCAGATTCAGAGATGGCAACAAAGGTGGCCAGCATTATGAAAAACAAGTTTTATGGGGAAAGTTTGAAGAAGCTAGAATTGTTTAGCATGAATAAAAGGTTGCTAAAAAGATATGAAGAATTACTTACAGGTAAACACTGGAAGAGTTTATCTCTGGATATGCATTAAGCTGTTACCAATAGATAGACAACAGCAATCTCTAGGGCATTTTCTCACTGCAGAGTTATAGCACTATCCATCCATTCTTGAGTCAATAGAATGCTATACAGGTAGTCCTCAAACTACAGCAGTTCATTTAGTGACTGTTCAAAGTTAGAACAGCACTGAAAAGGTGACTTACAGCCATTTTTCACATTTATGACCATTGCAGCATCCCATTGGTCATGTGATTTACATTCGGATGCTTGACAACTGGTTCATATTTATGATTGCTGCAGTGTCCTGGAATCATGTGATCATGAAGATTTTGTAATCTTCTGACAAGCAAAGTCAATGGGGAAGCCAGATTCACTTAACAACAGTGTTACTAATTTAACAATTTCAGTTAACAAATGTGGCAAGAGAAGTTGCAAAATGGGGCAAAATTCACTTAACAAATTTCTCACTTGGCATCATAAATTTTGGGCTCAATTGCGGTCGTAAGTCGAGGTACCAGCACGAAACATCCTGTGCCAGTTGCCTACCCCATCTCTCACTTCTGTTTCCTATCAATGACAGAAATCCAACTTTTCTCCAGAGTAATAGTATAAAGCCTAACCAGTTTTATACACCTGGGATGAAACTAATACCATAGAAACACAGCAGGAAAAAAAAGGATATCTTCAGAGCATGTTTGTGCCATGTTTAGATGTATGTGAGGGGCAAAGTCCAACTTTTTTTTTAATCTAACAAAAGTAAGGCAATTGAAATCGAATCAGTCCTACCATACTAAAATTGGAGGTCAATAATTGTCCCTCCAATCAAGCATAGAACTTGGCACCAACAAACAGATTGCCCTCTCTTTCAATCACTATCTGCATTGCGGAGATGTTCTTGGATTTATCATTCACTAGAGGTGCAAGGAGCTCTGCTGTTCAGTCACTTTTCATCACTTATGAGCAATGTTGATCATGTTATTCTTGAGACATAAGTAATCCTCTAGTAATTACTTCTACTTTGATCATTGCCTGCTTTGCTTATTGCATTGTGCTTATTGCAACATGCTTGTGGCAAAGCCCATTATGCACTGAAAATGGTTTAGAATCTTCACTTATTCTGTAGCCAGAGTCCACTCAATGCAATTACAGTGTGACACTGCCACTAATCCACCTCTTAGATCAATTCAGAACACTGGTGCTAAACTTTACATCCCTAAACAATTGGCATTATGTTACCTTTTGAGGCCAGACTGTCTGAAGGAGGGTTTATGACAATTCCTTGTGGCCAACTCACCACGGCAAGCTAACCACGGCCAACTTGCCACAGCCAACTCACTGCGGAACAACTTGCCAAGGCCAACTTGCCGTGGGACAACTCACTGCGGGACCAGAATTGCAATAATATCAAAGAAATGGTGGAATAGAATCATGAAAGAAAGGATGCAAAAGGAGGGGCAGAATGAAATGTGAATGACAAAAATTAAAATATTTTTTTAATTATTTTTAAAAATTAAATTGCATTGTTAAATTGTCCTGCAGCAAGTTGCTCCCATGGCGAGTTGGCCATGGCGAGTTGTCCCATCCCACTTAAGGAATCCCTCTTTCACTTTTTAGCCTTGTTATCCTTAATGGGGGTCTACTCAATAAAACAAGCAGTGCTATATCGCTTCTGCAAAATATCCTCCTCAAATAAGTTTGCTTGATACCTACATTATGATATTTCCAATGGTTCCTTTTTATCCATTATTTTTTCAGGCTACACGTAAGCTATTATGTGTACCTTGTTGCTGGCTTCACCTTAACTTTATCATAGGCTGTTTTATTCATAAAATGTTAGATGACCTTCAAATGGGAGATAGGCAAGATATTCAGCAGAAAAATAATAATAGAGCACACCTACAAGATGAGGAATTCATGGCATTATCAGAACAGGCATGGATGCGGTCACTAGCTACAAGCTGTCAACAGTGTGAGATAGTTCTAAAACAAAGTTCTGGGATGCTTCAAGAAGAAATACTGTGTCAAAGACACATGAAATTCTCCCCTGGTAAGATTACTAGAGTAAAGTATGTGATTCGGAGTACCACATTTCCATAAGAATATCGAAAGTGAGAAGGTGTGGACAACAAAAATGATACAGAAATTTAAAGTCCTACCCTATAAAAACAGGTTGGCTGAGGGGCTAAAACAACTTGGATGTTCATCCTGGAGAAAGGGAGGCAAAATATAAGTGTTTGGTTGTATAAAAAAGGTCTTACAGGGAAGATTGTGAAGAACTGTTTTCCATCGCCAGAGAAACTAGGATTGGAAGTAGTGGGTAAAAATTTTAGCTGTCTAGATTTTTTTCTTATTTAAACATAAGGAGGAACTTACTGATTACGAATCTATACAACAGTAGAATAGTCTACTAACAAAGGCAATGGATTTTCCATCTCTGGAGGGTTTTAGGAAAATGTCCAGAAAACATGAATTAATAACTTAAGTTATTTGGACAATTACAGGTACAACTTAATTAATCTGATAAATAACAAAAAAAGGAGGAGGCATGGCAAGAATCATCTGGAAATATTGGGCTTTGCATATCCTGCTCTGCATGAGGACTGGGTGTTTTTTTTTAATACAACATCCCTCAACCTGGACAGATTTATATTTTAATGTGAACCAATCTAATTTATATTTACATCCAACTGTTAAGCTCTGAGCACTATAGAGCAATATGTAAAAAAAAAAGTGAGTCTTAGGAGAAATTTATATAAAGGGACAGATTTGTTTTCACCAAAATAAATATCAAAAGTGGATGAAGAAATAGACTGCTAAAAAAAAACATACTTGCTTATTCATTGTGCAACTCTGCAAAATGCAAGGAGTTAATCTTCATGCTGTCTATGCTTCAAAACAACTCTTTTGATTCAGTGAATCAAAAAAATAAATGTGAACACATTCACATCCTGATGCAATTGCTTTTGAAATGATCTATAATGTAGGAAAAGCTTCAGATATTCAACTAATAGATGATTTTGTTCAAGGGTTTCTTTTAGTATCTCACAGATTAAAATATCCCTAGATGGAGGCAGGAGAAAGTCAGCAAGCTTTAAAGTATATTTAAGTAGTGTCTCTACAACCCTGATCGGATCTGTGGTTTCTGTTTTTAGGCACCACTTAGAGACAGGAAGAGTTATGAGCTTAGCAATTTCATCTCAGTATAAGTTTATACTGTGACTTCATAAATCACACAGTGACATGCGTCTTTTCCACCCCAATTGCACATTTATTTGCCCGAAATGATATGATGTTGAAATGCCTAAGGAATGGAATGATACAGTTAAGTGCATTTCTTAGAGCAATTATCACAGCATGTAGGGGAATCATACCTGTATTAACTCGATAATCAAATACTAATCTCTGTATTTTCAGGGGGGAGAGGAGAAACATTCAGACTTACTGTACCTTTATGCAAGGCCTCCCAAGCCTTACACATAGCCCATCGCTGGATTTACTGTAGTGCGTGACAAAAGCATTCAAAGTCTGAAATGTTGCCCTCCGTGTCATAAAAAAATCACCGTTGTCCATTTTTTTGATTCGGTAGTGCTTCACAGTTGCTCCATCCCGAACTAAGAAAATAAAAGGATACAAAAATATCATCTCTTGTTTTTCCAACGCCTACAAAGAAATCGGAGAAGGCTGTCATGTAGTCCTCCTACACAATGGTTTATAAAAACGGAGTCCTTCAAGTGAGCTTCTACATCAGGGGTGTCAAACTCGATTTCACTGAAGGCCGCATCAGGGTGATGTTTGACCTCAGGGGGCCAGGGTGGGCGTGGGCAGAGTGGCCATGGCCAGCTTGACATCTCTTGTGTCGGGGACGCCTGGGGTGGCCCAAGTGGTCTGACAGCAAAACCAGACTCCTGAGCTCCGTTTTTGGCTGTGATGGCCTCCTGCAACCCTCTGTCAGCGAAAACAGACCTCCGACCACTCCCTTCACTGGCAGAGGGTTGCAGGAGGCCATCACAGCCAAAAATGGAGCTCAGCAGCCCATTTTCACTGGCAGAGGCACCGTGGGCCGATCCTTCGCTGTTTCCAGGGCGGCCCTGCAGGCCAGATCTAAGCACACTGTGGACCGGATCCGGCCCCTGGGCCTTGAGTTTGACACTCCTGTTCTACGTGATCATGCCTGGACTCTCTGCAGCAAATATGGATCTCCTACAGCTTGCAGACTCCCCAGATTCTACTGTCAGCCACCAGGCCCGCCCCCCAAAATTGTACCTTTGACAGTTGGCCATAAAGTGCCTTTCTTCAGAATACAGATAGTCCTCGACTTACAATAGTTCATTTAGTGACAGTTTGAAGTTACCACGGGGTTGGAAAAAAGTGACTTATGGCTGCTTTTCACACACTTATGACCACTGCAGCATCCTTATGGACATGTGATTTACAGCCAGATGCTTGACAACTGACTCATATTTATGACGGTTACAGTGTTCCAGAATCATGTGATCCCCTTTGGTGACCTTCTCACAAGCAAAGTCAATGGGGAAGCCAGATTCACTTAACAACTTAATTTAAGTGTTACTAACTTAACAATTGCAGTGATTCACTTAACCACTGCGACAAGAAAAGTCGTAAATGGGACAAAACTCTATTAACAAATGTATCACTTAACAACAGGAATGTTGGGCTCAATTATGGTCATAAGTCAAGGACTATCTGTTTGGTACTGTTATATTGGAGTGTAATAGCTCTAATGCTCTAAATCTAAGTAGCCAGATAGAAAGACCAGGTATACAGGTAATAAATATAACCAAATAAAATAAATAAGTACCAATGTGTTTATGTTTTAAAAAGCCTACCCAAAAATTGGCGAAAGGGTTAAAATTGCACTGCTCTTCTCCCTAGAGCACAATGCTGAGTTGTTCTACTTAAGCATGCTATTTTTCTATGGCTCTTCCTATATACAGTACCTTGTTTCAGGTTGGTCATTAACCAAAATAAAGTAATCACTCACTGCATAACAGCCTTGATCCTCAAAAGATTGAAATGAAAGAAGCCAAATGTGGTATATCGTGATAGAGGAAAAGAAGAGATCAATAGTATGCTACTGTGTATAAATAATTTTATTCATATAGGTTATTATTCACAGATATAAATATAAATGTATCAATTGCTGCACATCATCCTTCCAATTTTCACTGACTGATGTGGAGAACAGCACCTCTGTTTTTAACTCAGATTGGATGGATGATTTGTACATTTAACATGTGCAGGGTTTCATTAACAATAATTCTACATTAATTGAACTCTTAACTCTGCTTTCTTTAAACTGATTATTTTATCACGAAACATGCCTTGATTATCTACTATTTTTTCTAATCTTTTTCTAATATCTGTTTCAAAAGAAAGTCAGGAGTAATTTCTTTATATTTATTTTTCTTTCTTTCTGCACTTTTGGCTTTGCTTTCTCTTTAATTCTTTACTTTTTTTCTCTTTTCCATCTTAATTATTATTTTTTGTTAGTTTTTGTCTTTGTAGTCTCAAAAATCTAATAAAGTTATCTGAAAACTTTTTTTAAGGGAAAATATGCCTTGAACATGCAACTTCCACCAGCTGCCACAAGAGGGTGTATGTCATGGAAAGCTATTGCTGTACTTTTAAAGTTTATTTCCACTTTTCAAGTGCGCATTCTACATCAATAAAATAGGGTTAGTGAAAAGCATTGAATTATAGTGTCTTTTATTGCATGTCACACTTACATGCATGCTACTAGGATCAGGATAAGCAATATCGTACAAAGCACAAAAAAACAATAAGAAATAGTAAGCCAAATAAATTAAAGAGATGACATCAGAAGACAAAAGAAAATATACATAAGCTGAGTATTGTTTATTATTTCTCTCCAAAGAGCCAGTTAAGGTGTTGGTTAAGGCTTTCGGCTAGAAACCAAGAATCTGTAAATTCTAATCCCATGAAACCAGCTGGGTGTGGGCCAGTCATTCTTTCTCAATTCTAAGAAGCAGGTAAGGGTAAATCACTTCCAAAACACCTTGCTAAAGAAAACTGCCAGGAATTGTCAAGGAAGTCTCCAAGAGTCAAAAATGACTTGAAGGTATCCCCACCAAAGATCTTCCTAACCTTGCAAACCGTCCTTCTTCCTATCTTCTATTTTTTTCTTAAACTTGTTACTTCTGTTGTTTGTCATTTTAGCCACACCAAGCCCAATATTCTATGCAAACTAGGATCTCTAATCCATAGGCTGTTTTACAACCATATATCTATGCTTGTAAGTGATCGACATAAGTGACCTGCATCCCATCAGAAAGAATAGGCAATACACTAACAAAAAACCATGATGTATTATTCATATTCCCTATACTCTATAGGTTTGGGGAGAAACCATAAACCTTTAAAACATATCTTATTTTATTCAGAGTAATTTCAAAGCAACCATTGATACTATTTTATGGAGAGGCTGATATTAGAGAAAAGCATCAAATTCCCCAATAAAAGTATATCCCTTGCTTCTTTTTTTACATTTTTATTGGATTGATTATTTATTAAAGTCTTGAGTCAAAATTGATTCCTGGTGGAACATATGGATACATCTGTTGTTTTCTTTCTGTTTTTTTGTTGTTTTTTTCTGCTATATGGAAATAGTTTACCATTGCCTTCTTCGTAGATTAAAAAAAACCCAATCTAACCTTCAGCAACAATTACATGTAGATTAAAAAGTTCATGAGATGAATCATTTTATAAAGCTTCACTTGCAGGAATGTCAAAAAAAAATCAAGAGTGAAGTCTTGCTGTAATGGAAATATTTTCACCAAGAAAGCACGGCTACAATATCTGGGCTGTAATCTTATGGATAACCACTAGATGTTAGCAAATATAAACAATATTCTTAAACCTTTGCTGCCATATAATGGCTGTCTGGATTTTGGCGACCAAGATTCCACAAAATTTCCTTGTAGAAGGGAAAGGAAAGGGGTTGGGATATATTTTGGGATAACATTTTGGGTTAATATTGGGATAAACAAAGTTTTCTATAATTTGGCTTCCCTGTCCCAAATGATTCAAGGAAGGATCACAAAGCTTATAAGGTAACCTTTTTTTTCTTTAAAAGAACCCAAAAGCAGTTCTGCTAAAAGCACCCTCTGCTAAAAACCTAAGGAATAGCAATAGCATTTAGACTTATATACCACTTTACAGTGCCTTACAGCCCTCTCTAAGTGGTTTACAGAGTCAGCATATTGCCCTCAACAATCTGGCCCCTCATTTTACCGACCTCAGAAGGATGAAAGGCTGAGTCAACCTTGAACCTGGTGAGATTTGAACTGCCAAATTGCAGGCAGCCAGCAGTCAGCAGAAGTAGCCTGCAGTATTGCAGTATTCTAACCACTCTGCCAACAAATAACAGAGTCTTCAAGTGCTTCTCAAAAGTATTCATTCATAGACATTCAAATCTGTATGCATGTTTGCTTCTAAACAATGACCCACTCACTAGATAAAAAATAGATGTGATCATCAGCAACAGTTGCCTGTTTATCTAAACCAAATTAAGGAAAATTAAATATAATTTAATTTAACAACATTTCTATGACAGAAAAAGTGGAGGGTACCTGAAAGGGAATATTCGCCCTTCTGGCTTTCACTCTCTCGGATTAGGAAGGCTCCTGTCTCATTCTCATGATAAAGGAGTTGTTTCTCAGCATCTGCTCGTTTAAGAGGCCCAAAAAACCACCTAAAAGAGAAAGAAGTCAGTACAACTAATTAGTAGTCTGAACAAATTATTTATCTATGAAGAATAATCTTAATAGTAATGATATAAACAGGAGGTCCTTCCTCATACAGGCTGGGAAGAGCACAAATGAATATACAGCAGTATTTTAGAAACACATCTGATCCCAGTGTTTCTTCAACCTCAGGCATTTTAAAATAAGTGGATTTCAATTCCCAAAATTCCCCACCCAGCCTTCACTTGTTGAAATCCACATATCTTAATGTTACCGAAGTTGAGAAACACTATGGAACACTGTCTTATCCTGTGTGCATCATTGTCACATCAGCTATATAACCAATTACTTTTTCCCCAAAATACAAATTAACTACTGAGTAAAAGAACCTAGAAGTAGACACTCATTTCCTAATGTCATGCAAGATCCTTGATCTACTTTCAAAAACTCGTGCAAGATATCTTATTCAGGCCTCAAAAAAAATATATTTCCTTTCACAGTATTTTGGACGTTTTTGAAACATTTTCTAGGGTCAGGATATTATACAAAAGGCCTACTGAGCTCTTGCTTTAATAATCTGTGTTGTTCTGCTGTTTTCCCAGTTTGTGGATGCTGACTGAACTATAAGTAGGTTAGTGAAAAGTCTCTTGGGTAGTAGTAAATCACTGCGATAAAGCTGATAAAATGATCAATCCCTCTGTAGCTGCAAGAGATCACGAAAGCTAGTTATTTTGTTGAAAGATAACACAATGCTTTAAATTAAAATGAGGAATTAAAGGTGGAAAAGAAAACAACTTAACTCTGCATTATCCTAGCCTGGTTATAGAACAATGCTCACCTAAACAGAATTACTTTTAATTAAGAGAAATGAGTAGAAAGGATTACGAGAAGATTTTAAATTGTTTTAGGGTAAATATATTTAGCTTTGCACAAGTTTTGTTTTTAATGAGTTTTCTCACCGTGCTATGTTAAAATTTAACACTTTATGATAGCCTTTTTTAACAAAGGAACATTGGGATTCCCAACAGTATCTTACCTTTCCTCATAGCAATCCAAAGAAATAGCACCAGTCTTTTGTTATATTAGTATAATCTCATTTTTTTTATTTTTAAAGCTGAAGTTTTAAAGCTCCAATGGATAGGAAAAATACCAATGAAAATTAAAGAGACTGGGGGAAGAGAGTTGACCAGTAGGAAAAAAAATGATAGACCAATTTATGGCTTTTGCTTATTGGAATGGAATGATGGGTAAGATGGAGCAATTATGGGAGGACAGAGGATAAAGGAATTATAATTTATTGTTCCAGCTGTTAACGAAGATGGTGTCAATTTTGAGAGAAACTGATCCAATTCACAAGCAGCAACTGAACAGATTACCAAAATATTTTGGCAAGTTACCAGGAATAATGGGATCTGCATGTGAGATATTGCTTCACAAAAAAATAATTAGACTCTTAACAATAGTCTCTGCTGTTGGATTTTTAGTTTCTGGCTTCTCAAGATGGAGAGAGAGACAATTTTGTTTTTGAAGTATCTTTTGTCCTGTGCTACAACTATCCTCCTCTTCTGACCTCCTTAAAAATAAACTCTTTCTGTGCTGATCTTTTCCATTTTTTGTAGGGCTATTGCTTGGGGAAGTTTTTAATTATTTTAGACACTTTCCGTGTGTTTTAATAATGATCTCAGAAGACTGAATTTTTCATTGGAATTTTCCATGGAACATTAATTTTAATACATTTTAAATTGGCTTTCCTTATTGTGTGGTTCTGGTTTAATGATCACTTTCCATAAGTTATCAGAAAAAAAAATAAGAATTTTAAGTCCTCTTTTCAGTTAATAAGGAATCAAAAGGAGGGGGATTGAGAGTGGGGAGGGAGAGGGAAAGGGAAAGGGAGGGAGAGAGAGATGGGGGCAGGGGGAAAGAGAGAGAGAGAGAGAGAGAGAGAGAGAGAGAGAGAGAGAGAGAGAGAGAGAGAGAGAGAGAGAGAGAGAGAGAGAAAACAAGTGTCCATATCCATTTCGGATTTTTCTCATTTTATTTTAGTCCTGCCTATCTTGAGATCCCAATGTACTAACCTTGTGAGAATGAAGACCTATCAAAAAGTAATTGGCCACCCCAGCCTAGAGAAAAAAAAGGATGATTAGCTTTTTAAAAGATTAAAACATATTAGCTGGAGCTAATCTAGTTTTACATTGTTTCCTTATGCACATCATTCTAGAATTGTGTGTGTTATATATGCTTCTCCTTCAACACACACATTCACACACACATTTTGATGTACATTCATACAACTATATCTCCTCTGCTCCAATGTAGACAGAAT
This sequence comes from Oxyrhabdium leporinum, assembly GCA_032468155.1. NCBI lineage: Eukaryota > Metazoa > Chordata > Lepidosauria > Squamata > Cyclocoridae > Oxyrhabdium > Oxyrhabdium leporinum. Next base: position 47,675 of record JANHFL010000875.1, read on the forward strand.
ATGCATATTTTGCAGGACTTTAAGTTCCTGCACATTGGGTCTCTATATTGTCTGCCTGACAAAGAAGGCATTTAGCCTCAAGAAGTAATAGAAATATTCTATGATATGATATTGAATTTCTTCTACTGTTGTAAGGCAGCTGCCTTTAGAATGGGAGGAGACATTGAGAGCCTTGGAGTAGGTACCATTGCTTCGCTTTGAATCTAACTTCAGGAAAACTGCAGCTGATTATTTTGACTGAAACATGACTGTGTAGGATTCAGGTATTGGGGAAAGAAAGAGTTCCAGGTTCTAGTTCTCCCCTACAGATGTTCACAGGATGACTTTGGGCTAGTCGCTCTCTCTTAGCTAAACCCACCTCATGGGAATACAAATGCAGGAGAAAATAGAAGTTGGGATTGTTTTGTATATTTCTTGAGGTCCTGGAGAAAAGAAAGACAGAATATAAATCTAACCCATAAACCAATCAGTCAACAAAGAAAGCAGTGGATGGGAATGAACAAGTTCAAATTAAATCCAGACAAGACAGAGTTGTTATTGATAAAAGGAAAATTGACAAATTGGAATTGTAGTTCCATCTGACTTGGTTACCGTGCACTGTGTTCTTAAGGAATGTTCAGTAATGTTAGCCCGTGTAAAACCAACTGAAGATGCCAAATGGTGAATGATAGCAGAGAAAATTTTATTCTAAGGATGAAAGAGTTGCCCTGGTTGCCAATTGTTTTAAGACTTTTTTTTTCAAGAGGGAGTGTTTGATTTTTACTCTTACCAAACTAAACAGCCTGTGGTCTAGTGGTTTGTCTGAGGGACCATCTATCTTGATATGAACCAGCCTGGATGTTAAAGTGAGTAGGGGAGTCTCTTTATATATAGTCTCACTTTCTTCAGTCAGTTTGTTATAATTCAAGCTTTCAAACTATGCTTTCTTTGTTCCTTTTAGTGAAGAAGTCCAGACTTTCCTCATAAGCTAGGTATTTATGATTTGAAGGAATTAGTACTATGCTTGCTGAAAACAACCTATGCTTTGCCTAAATAATCACCTGTGAATTGACACAAGGCAGGTCAGTTGCATTCATTGAGAAGAATAGAAGTATCAGCGTTCCAACGAAAGTGCCCCATTTCCTGTTGAAAACAAACAGCTAGGCAGGAGGTTCAAATGGCTGTAGACTTCACTGCTGATAAGCATGGATGCCTTTGAGGACAAGCTGAGCCTTGGCAGATGTTTGCCTACTGAATGTCAACCCATTTTGTAAACTAGGATGATTAGGGGACTGGAGATTAGAGAACATATGAAGAAAGGTTACAGGAACTGGGCATGGCTAGTCTAGTGAAAAGAAGGACCAGGGAAGACATGATGGCAGTATTCCAATATCTGAGGGGCTGCCACAGAAAGGAAGAGGTTAACCTATTTTCCAAGGCACCTGAAGGCCAGGGAAGGAATAATGGATGGAAACTGATCAAGGAGAGATTCAACCTAGAAATAAGGAGAAATTTTCGGACAGTGAGAACAATCAACCAATGGAACAGCTTGTCTTTGGAAGTTGTGGGAGCTTCATCACTGGAGGCTTTCGAGCAGAGACTGGACTGCCATTTGTCAGAAATGGTGTAGGGTCTCCTGCTTGGGCAGGGGGTTGGACTAGATGACCTACAA
>JANHFL010000875.1:58812-79265 GCA_032468155.1 Oxyrhabdium leporinum
CCGCCCATTCTTGTGAACACAAAAGGCATACTGTGAACTTGTCTGATGAGGAAGACTAATGCTCAGCAGAAAACCTTTGCCATTTCCTCCAAGAAAGGAGCGTGGATAGGAGTGTGGTGCTGTGTTTGTTTCTAAATGGCCATGTGTAGCATTAAAAGAGAGTAAAAGATAGTAAAATAGCAATAGCACTTAGACTTATATACCGCTTCACAGTGCTTTATAGCCTTCTCTAAGAAGTTCAGAGAGTCAGCACATGCCATGATGTGTGTGTGTGTGTGTGTACAGAGATCAGAAATGTGCAAGGCATGGTACGCCCTGTGATCCTCTATGGAAGCAAAAGTTGAAATTTGAAGAAGCAGGATATTGTAAGCAGTATCGGTGCTTTTGAACTTTGGAGTTGGAGAAGACTCTTAAGAATACTCTGGTCAGCCAAGAAAAGAAACAAATGCATCATTAAACAAATGAACCCAAAGTGCCCAGTTGAGCCACAAATGTTGAGGTTCAAATGATCCTACTTCAGACATATTATGTGAAGACCTAGATCTCTGGAGAAGTCTCTAATGCTGGGAAAAGTAGAAGGAAAGAGAAAAGGATGACTAGCCACAAGGTGGATGGACTCAGTTACAGTAGTAATGGAGGTATTGTTGGAAGAGCTGAAGGACCAAGTTAGGGACAAATCATCAATGGAGGAGGAAAAAAAACCCTATGTGGTCAGTAAGAGTCAACCATTTTTGATGGCACATAATCAACAGCATTTACAGTAAACTTGTAGAAAATCTCCCATAGCTTTCTGAGTGGAATCAATCCTGGAATGCAACTGAATATAAGTGAGCATTTCAATGCCCATTCTTTCTTCAGAATAATGGAGACATGTACAGATTTACTGCAAATTAAATAACGTTATCTTATGGGGCTTCCTAACCTCTCTGTTGCAATCAGTGGTGTAATTCTGTGAAGTCTGCCTAATCATAATGAAGTCATGATTCCACCATGAGTCATTATCTTAATCTGAATTCACATGTTGCTCATTTTAATCAGCAAATTACATTCTTAATGCCTTGATTACAATAATCAGATTTAGCTTCTTCAATTTTTTTCAAAGAGTCATCTCTCCTGTTATTTCATTTGATATAAAAGCTTTTAGGCTCCTTTAAAATATCCCATTTGCAATGTGAGGTAAAGTACTCTGGGATAAATTACTGATATCACTTAAAGTAAAAGTTGGCACTGTCTGCTATTGAAGAATTTAAACCAGCTTCTTTTTCTTTCTGATATTATGATGTAACCTCCCCTATGTTAGCATTCATGAGACATATACACACAAAAATTCTGCCCATCATGATTAGCAAATTAAAGATCATAGATTATTATTAGTTAATATGTGTTTAATTATACTACTAATCAATCAACTCACCTGTTTATGAAAAGGCTAAAATTTACTACTATCTTCCAATATCTGCTCTTTAACCATAGCTATGTATTTGAATATTCTACTTTTCAATTGCTCAGTTTTTAGAATATTTAGTTTTCTCCAAGCACGGAGAATTTAGCAGTAATTATTATGCAGCTGAACAACTCTTGACACTAACTAGTTTTTGTATATGTCACCACAAATTGAATGAAAATGTATTTTTCAGTAAGTCTTTTAATTGTCAGATTAATATTAAGCCACAAAGTTTAGTTTAGTTTCTTTTAGAATTTAAGCTTGAACAGTCTGATTCCATGGACTCCATTTTTCCATTATCAATTGACATTTATAAACAGAGCAGAACAGGAGATGTTAGCATGTTGTAAAGTAATTTCAAAGGATTACTTTTACTACCAAGACTAATTTTGGGGTTTTCATGGTGCAATGGGCATCTTTGGAAATTAAAAGCAGGGTTTTTGGTTTGGAAGAGATGCCCCCAACCTAGGTAAAAATCATATAAAGGAAACAAGGAAACTGTAGCATAAGATTATCCAAGGGAATTGCTGGGACCTGATCTTTATCACCAGTTTGGTTCTGGTATATTGGGATTTGGTCACTGGCCATCACCACCATAATGGCCATTTTATGAATGGAGAACTACAACTCTTAGTTTATAAAAGAGTAAGAAAAGAACCCAGAGGATGTTTTCAAAATTCCAGCTGTGCTCAAAAGGCTTCAAAATTTGAGGGCACTTGGAGAGATTTTGATTATTGTAATTCTATTTTGACAACTACCCCACCAGATCACAATTAGATATTAAGGCAAAAGTAATATAAAACATTTATGCTCTTTCCACATACCATTTTCCCAGACTTCAACATTTAATAATATTTAAATGTTATATCCAGGCAACCATGATACCTTTACCCCACTGTTTTGCGATGATGCTTCACAAATATTTTATCATCTTTTTATATATATATATCTGTTTATCTATCCATTTTTCAGCTACCTTTCTTTCTGAAATTGAATTATGAATTCACTTCTAATATTCCAGATACTCGTACCAGAATTATTTTTCACTTCCTGTATCATGACTAAAATTTCATAAGAACTTAACTGATTCAAATAAGGTAAAATTGCTCATTCAAGTTGAAAGTATTGCTCAGTAGATAAAATATATATTGGCTATCCAGCTGTATACTGTAGCATTCATTTTCCTTGTAGTAACTGAGAAGTAGATTTCCATTTACTGGTATTTGTTTCAAATTGCTGAACTTTTATTATTTTATAATGTTTGTTCAGTAGACTGTTCTATTGATTTTGCTACTGTCATCACCCTGAGCCACTTTGGGAAAATGTAAAAGTAAATTTGCATTAAAAACGTATGCAATTATACAAAATTAAAATTGCTAGAATTCTATTTCACAAATGAAAAGAAAACAGAACTTAAAAAGTGCATCTGAAAATATCCAGAAGTTATTATTATTATCATCATCATTATCATCATCATATTTGTATAGCCCTCCATCTCAATTAAAAGTGACTTCTGGTGATATACAATAAAAGAATGCTTTTCCTTTGCTCAAAAACATTCTCACATTCACATATGTGATTACATATCTCTGAAGTTATAAATTTCGGCATTCCCTTTGTAAGAATCTGCCTGGAACAACAATCCCATCATGCAATCAATTAATTTCAAACTTACCATTCCTTGTTTCCCATCTGCAGGCAGTCCTCACTTAACAACCATTCATTCAGCCACCATTTGAAATTACAATGGTACTGAATGAATGATATTTATGACCAATTGCAATGCCCGTGGTCACATGATTAAAACCTGGTTGCTTGATAGCCTACCTGCACAACCACGGGATGCAATTCAGTTCCACCCATTCACCTGTCTCTCTGCATCTCTGCCATTTTGGCTGCCCTGTCCTTGACTGCCCCAGCTGCTCTGTACACTGCCCCCTTTGCCCTGCCCCCTCCTCTCCACCATCCCTGCCATCTCCCCCCATTGCTTGACTTTTTCTGTCTTCTTTTTCGTGCTGCTGACAACACTGTTGTGTAGGGTGGCAGAGTAGTGGGATACGGAGTGGCTGAAAAGGTAGAAGACAAGTGGGGGGGGGCTGAAGCAGAGATGAGTGCAGCAAGACAGAAGAAATGTTAGATCCTGGCCTAATGACCGCAATCTACTGAAACTGGGTCAATCAATCAGAATAGAGCTAGAAGGGACCTTGGAGGTCTTCTAGTCCAACCCCCTGCTCAAGCATTTCAGATATGTGGTTGTCCAGTCTTTTCTTAAAAACCTGATGAGGCACTTACAGCTTCTGAAGACAAGCTGTTGCACTAATTAATTGTCCTCACTGTTAGGAAGTTTCTCCTTAATTCCAGGTTGCTTCTCTCCTTGATTAGTTTTCATCCATTGTTTCTTATCTATACCTGTACCTTTGGTTTTTCCTGCCTAGGTGTGAAACCTTGCTTTTCTCCACATTAAATTTTATGTTGTTGGATAGGGCCCATTGTTCAAGTCTGTCAAGATCTTTTTAGGATCCTGAGTTTGTCTTCTGGGGTGTTGGCTATTCCTGCCAGCTTAGAGTCATCTGCAAATTTGATGAGTTTCCCTTCTATTCCCTCTTCTAAGTCATTTATGAAGCTATTGAAAAGTACTGGGCCTAAGTACCTTGTGGTACCCCATTGCTTCCTTCCTTCCATGTAGATGAAACTACCAATGCTAAGCAGTGAAGTCATGTTAATGTTTTGATTAAAGATTACATCACCTAACAATAGAAATTCTTGTTCCAATTAGGGTTGTTAATTGAGAACTACCTGTACAAACTGATAATTGATTTAATTTGATTTGGGCAGCCTGTTTTTTTTCTGAGTTTGTACAAAACATACACTAGTAGAATACTGTCAAGCATGAAAGACCAGGACCACAAGCAAAGTGCCAATTAAACTGATTTATTATTACTCATGCCTATGCACAAGAATCTACTCAACTAACAGATAGTGCTATTTTATGCTAAATAAGGGTCAACAGAATTCAAGAAGGATTGGGCTATTTGTGGTTATATAGTGACTCTAAGCTGATTCCTCTTTTGACTGCATGTCAGATTCTGCCACTACTTCTCCTCCACCTCCTATATAACCATCTCTGTATCTCATGCCTTTAATCTATAATTATCTCCGCTTGTACAGCCATTCTCTTCAAACAATTAATATTCCTTTTAATAATTGCATTCTTGTCTTCCCTTTTCCCCTAAGCAGTCTATTCCCAAGTCTCAAAATTCTCCCAAGATAATAACACTTATAGCATTGAAATATTCTTTTCAATATGGTAGTTCTTTCTATGGGTAGAGAAACTTGAAAAACAAATGTGATTGTGGTTTTTTCTTTTCCTCCTGAAAGGAAAGGAAAGGAGACAAATCTTGCTGCAGAAATGGAAGCCTTAGTTTTGCCTCACTAAAGCATGCTTGCAATATATTAAATTTCTTAAGAATGCTTACTTTCACAGATATCCCTTGTCACAATATAACATCAGTTTCCTTTCAAACCAACTGCTCAGATTTATTTGCAAAAAAAAAGCAAATACCCACAGTATGCCCTGAAAATCATGGAGGGTGAGGGGAGGAAGGCTAGCAAATATGTAAGAAAAGATATTAAGCTTTTTTTCCCCTTCATCTTTTAGAAAACAAAGGAGGATTTGTTGTGAACCAGCAATCCCTACCTGGACTCGGTTATTACCGCAGTCCAGCTGGACAGCATTTGTTGTCTATAATACATTGGCAGAGGGTTATTATCATGTTTAGGTAAAACAATTGTCACTAATACATCAATGGGAGGTGATTTGTTATTTCACTGATACTTGTTTTGCAGTGCAGAATATTATAAAAATAAAGAAGGATGAAAAAGAAGGATCAAAGTTTTAATTAGGACACTTTGATACCCCAAAGTGCTAATTTACATGCATTGTTAAAATAAATCTACCGCTAGAAAATTCAGGCTTTCCTTCCTTTCTAAGGACTACAGATAGTTATGATACTTAAAGTAAATATTACTGATGGGATTTAAATAATATATGCATTACATTTATATCCATACCAATCTCATTTAGGTCATTAAAAATAAGTCACATCACACAGCAAGAACTTATCTCTAGATAAGTTCATTAAAAACTGAAATATTAGCTAAGTGAATGAGTGAATAAAAAAGGAAGGAACGAAGAAATGAAGGAAGTTATTTAGTTGCTGGGAAAAGAAACAACCCATCCATTTCAGAAGTCTGAGATCATGAAGATGTGATCCTGTTTTTTAACCAACTTTATTAAATTTCAAAAAGCAACAAATCAAAAATAACAACAAAGGGGTATTAGGAAGGGAGGGGGAAATCAAGAGGAAAGATGTTAAAAAGTGACAAATATAGAATAAGATATTTTATTATATAGTTGTAGAGCTGTTTTCATTATTATAATTGTATATTTGTATTATATTTTTGTGTTTTTGTTTTATTGTAACAACAGCAATAGCACTTAGACTTATATCTTGCTTCACAGTGCTTTACTGCCACCTATAATGTATTTGTGTTTGATACCGGAATGGAAATATGAATGACTAAGGGTTACATTGTGACATCCAATGCACAATTTTTATCATTGGTTTATGAAAGATAGCAATAGCACTTAGACTTATATATCGCTTCACAGTGCTTTACACCCCACTCTAAGCAGTTTACACAGTTAGCATATTGCCCCCAACAATCTGGTTCTTCATTTTACCGACCTTGGAAGGATGGAAGGCTAAGACAACATTGAGCAGGTAAGAATCAAACTGCCAAACTGCTGGCAGCCAGCAGTCAGCAGAAGTAACCTGCAGTACTGCATTCTAACCACTGTGCCACCACAGCTCTGTAGAGTAACTGGTTATATTATTATATACATATTTATATCTTTACTGAATAAAATCTGAATAATATATGATCTTGGTGAACCAGGTTGTGTAAAATAATCTTCCCTGAAAAAAAAATCATTCAGACATATTTTAAAAGAATCAAAAATATTTTTTTAAAAAAATATGTCCTTTGTGTTATTTTAAATCTGTAGATAAGTATTTGAAAGCCATTACTTAAGAATACCCCTGCTCTTTGCCTCAACTGGTTAAGTACTTTAGAAGGCAATTCTATTTTTGATTGTACAATAAAACTTTAGTTTTATAATAAGCTGAGTTAAAACTGTAAAATCATCATACTCTTTAAAAACTCTTATTAGCTATAATAATATTTCGTGGTTCCAGTATGTAGTTTTGAAAATTACATATAATAAATCACTTATGTTAGTAAAATCTTTGATCTCTGAATTGGCTAATATAGACAAAGATCTCCAAATCCCTAATAACTTGTCACTCAGTCAGCCCTTGAAAAAATGGCATTCTTTCACCCTTTCTGTATTTTGGTATATGTTTCTACCTACAATAAAAACAGTGGAAGTTATTACTAGGTTTCTAAGGCAGCATGGTGATAATTGCTTTTTTCTTGATGAAATGGCTGGATACACCCAGATCCCCAATCTACCCACATGAGGATAATACACGGAGCTAATATATAAATGCTAAACAAATGTGAAAGAAAACAATCCCTATTTTTGTTCAACTTTTCAAGCCTGGTCAGGGTTTGTTTTCCAGTTGCAAATAATAGAAGACAATGGCATCAATAGCAGGGTGCAAATACAGATGGTAACAGAGCTTTCTCCAGATTGGTCCTTGTCAATCTATTGAATAAAGTTCCCATATCCCCAGCTCACTCAAAGGGGAAGCTCCTACAGGTCACCTTCCTCAGCTACTGACATATTCAACACACGGATAGTAAAGTGTTTCTCTCTGTGAAATAAAGATCAGGGGCAATTAAAAGGAAGCATTCCTTTTATGGAGAAGCTTTTTGTACATGCAAAGATCCCTTTCACATCGATTAAATGAATGAGAGTTTGAGACCCAAGAATGAAAGAGGGCGTGTCAGGGGCAAAGAACTAGTTCCACATAGAAACACTTCAAAAATGCTGATGTATTACTCGAGCCTATGCACTAATGGTCAAACTAATGGTTTGTACCTGTGTAAAGCTACGGTTCAACATCATTCAAGAGGGGTTGGAACTTAGTTATCTTGCAACTGTTTAGAGATTGTAAGCTGATTCCCCTTTAGACTCCTTCTCCTGACCCTGCCAATCTCTCTCCTACAGGGAAAGACGGAAGATATACTGTAGTGGTAGATCCTACATAGACTACTCATAGATAGCAAAGTTTCATCAATTTCTTGAACATGGCCTCTTTCTTTCCTACATTTCATATCACATGGAGTGATTCCTCAGCAGTCTTTCTATCTCTAGCCAAGTAGCTCTTGTTAGGAACATGTACAGGTAATCCACAACTTGCAGTCATGTGTTTAGTAACCATTCAAAGTTACAACAGCACTGAAAAAGGTGGCTTATGACTGATTTTCACACATACAATGATTATATCTTTCCCGTGGTTACATGATCAAAATTCAGTTGCTTGGCAACTGGCATGTATTTATGACAGTTGCAGTCTCCCGGGTCATGTGGCCATCACTTGTAACCTTCCAAGCTGGCTTCTGACAAGCAAAGTCAACGGTGGAAATCAAATGTGCTTAACAACTGCATAATTTACTTCACAACTGCATCAATTTGCTTAACAACTATGGCAAAAAAAAAGGTCATAAAATGGGGTGCAACTCACTTAACAATCTTGCTTAGCAAGAGAAATGTTGGCCTCAGTTGTGAATGTAAGTTGAGAACTACCTGCAGCGATGTAGGTACTGGTCTATAATTAGAATATTAAAATATCTCCAGTGCATGAGCTTTCAGTATACACACAAACAGCAAGGTGATAAGACATAGATCATAAATCAAAACGTGCAATCACACATCGTAAAATACAAACAAACGACAATGATAAATCATAAAATACCAATAGGAGAAGGATAAGAAGATGAGAAAGATAATAGCAATACATGCCTAGGTAAATATATTTAGGGATAATACAGTGCTATGGGAGTTAGTTGTTTAGCAGAGTTGTTTAGCATGGAGAAACCAGAGATTATGAGTTCTAGTCTCATGTTAGGTATGAAAGTTGGTTGGGTGACTTTGGGCGAGTCATTCTTTCTCAGCCCAACCCACCTCACAGGGAAAACAGAATGAGGAAGGAATATTATGTATGTTTGCAGCCTTGAGTTACTTATAAAGATGGGATACAAATCTAATAAATAAATCTGTTTGGACTCCTGGCAGAAATTGCCTTGCTTAAGAGAGAAACAACACTGCACGTATACTTTTTCACAATATTGTATAGATATTATAAGCTAAGAAAAGATACAACAGCTGTTCTTAAACAACATGATTTACTTTATAGCTTAATCATAAACATGTCAAACAGTAGTTTTTGTTTTTTAATTGCTGAGAACTACTAAATCTCTGGAGCATTAGAAAAAAATTTGTTTGGATATGAAATTCATCCAGAAGCCCATCCTTCCTGTGAATTGTATGTCTTCATTAACAGCTCTGAATAGTACTCATGAAATTGTGTGACTCCCCAGGTTTGCCCCTCAAGTTTAGATTAAAAACAATAACAAAGGAACTGTATAAATAGGATGTTATGAGCTGCTTCGGCTACACAAGGGAATGAAAATCCTGATATTTGTGAAAAATATAACACAGCTAGTTCTCTAGCATTTTGTGGAAAATGAGCATTTTATTGTTTAGCTGCCCTGATGTGTGAAAAGACTAAGATAGTTAATAATGTAGCCTTCCACAGTTAGGCACTTGGTGTGCATGTTGCATTACAACTCCTATAAAAACAAAATCCTTTTTTTTTACTTCCACATTGTGCTCCTCACAATGACAAGAGATGAGTGAGTCTCAGATGTGCCTTCATGACATATTTATTATGCTGTGATTTTCTTGTCATGAATCAATTGCAATTGGTGCTGAGTTTTAAAGGGTGATTTCTAAGGTACATATGTGCTTGCATCAAACTCAAATCGTGAAGGATGCATGAAGACCTCCCATCCTTTATCTAACCAAAAATAACAAAGACGTTTGCTATTGCCTTTGCTCATGCTTTTTTTTTTTAACCTTCCCAGTCTCACCCAAAGTAGGACCCAGGGAATTCTCTGGCCCAATCCTGCTTAACCTCTGAACTGAAATAAGATTGGCCTGATAAGCCAATCTTAACTGAGAGCTGGCAGCATGCAGAAATGGTCATTATGTAAAGAGTATTACTTGCTTTCCAGGAATAAAAGACTGGGCTAAGAATAAGAAGTCATTATAAGCATTTTTTCCTAATGCATTCATCTGCAGATGCTGCCATTGGCAGCAAGCATTGCTGGAACAGCCAAGCAACACACACCTGGTATGTTTCTGATAACAGCAAGAACACCTAGCAGGCTACTGATATCAACAAAATCTTGTTTATGTGAGGCACACAACAGGTGTGTTGAATTAACTTCAGCCAAGTAGTTAAGCAAGAAGACATTATTTCATGTGTTTTACCAAACAATAACAATTATAATTATTTCTCATTTATTTATTTTTAAAATGCACTATATCTGAACATACTTCCAAACAAATATTTTCCCAGGGAATCTTACAAAATCCTTAGAAACCAACAAGCGGAGAACAAAAAAGGAAGGGGGGAAGAAGGGGAAGAAGAAAAAGAGCAAGAAACGTAGCGTGTACAAAAAGCAGTAAGTAATCTTTTGAACAGCATTCAAATATATGCCAGGCAGTAACACGCTATTCATTAAAAAGTATAATTGTAGCATAGATGAAAAGTTGGCATGAAAAACCCTCAGAGATGGAATGTCTTTTCCTCAGAACATCAGTTCTCAAAGTCAATTCCAAGCAATCTCTCTAGGATAGTGTATCTCAAACTTGGCTGGCAACATTAAGATGTATGGACTTCAACTCCCAGAATTCTGAGAGTCGACGTCTACACACCATATAGTTGCTAGATAGTTCAGAAATGCTGCTCTAGAAAAGAATTCCAGAAACAGGGGAGCAACACTGAGAAGGCTCATTCCTGGATATCCATGACTTACGTAACAGGAACCATAATAATCACATGCTGCTGAAGATTGACGCATGTACCAATGAGCAGGATTTATGAAGTCTTAAAGCTCCAGACCTGCTTAGGGCTCACACACAGTATTGAAACATCCAAATATATAATGCAACAAATTATATTTATTTCCTTCGGATTTCACTCTACCCATCTTTTTCTTTAGATGGTAGCTTAAACTCCAGTAGCTAAACAGCTCCATATCTTTGCTCCAATGAAAATAGTAAAAACTCATAACTTCTACAATTGTAGCTGGGGTTTTTTTTAGACTGTATAAATGATTTTAATCCCAATTAAAAGTTGGGCAGTTATATGCTACTCAAAATTGGAGAGATCTACAGATAGTTTTTGACTTATGACTGCTCAAAAAGTTAATCTATTTCATATTTGTAACTGTTGAAGAAAATTAGAAATTACTTTTTCCCTTTCTCTATGACTTTTTCTTTTAGTTCTTATGTCATGATTTATGCTACAACACATTACTTTTTAATAATATCAAAACACATTTGTTTTTATTTTAGTGTATAAAGTTGAGTACACAGACATGCACAGCACCTAAATCCTCAAATGCCCTTAAAATCAGAGCAGACATGCACCAGTGAATCATATCCACTTCTTAAAACTCCCTGTAGTAAGACAATTTCGTTCAGCGCATATTTCTTCATTCAATAATGAATGCAAATTGCAATAAGGAACTTACAGCTCTGGTTTATCTATTCATGCAAATAAAACCTCAAACTTTCTGGACTAAGGTAAACAAGGAGCAATCAAGCTGCAATTAAGTCTTCATTGCCAAACTAGTTTTCTAAATATTTGAATAATTAAAATAGCAATCCTAAAACTCAGGAGATCTGGAATGCTTCACTTTCTAATGGACATAGATATTGTATTTCCACTTTAAAAGCCATTCAGTTTCGGTTATATGCCTCCAAGTTACAGCTAAATAGAAAGTTGCTCTCTTCATGCCTTTGGGCGATCCCAGGGAGACAATTAACCTTTTCAAGTTATGATGGCAGAAAAAAACCCCAAAGAGTTTTGCAGCCCAGAAAGTCTGTTCAATGAAGGAAAAATCCACACCTTCCAGAAGGGGTTCTCTTTATTGCTATCTAGGTACCTCAATGGTTACTGTTAAATGAGGTGTGGAAGAGATTCCATTTGTCCTGTTTACTTTGTACTTCGTACCCAAAGCAACAAAGAGTACATCTGCACATACCTATCCGCACATAGGTATTCATTAAGAAACAAATAAATTCATTCTGAGAAAGGGAAACATTAATATTATTTGCAAAAAACAAAAAAAATCAATTTGTATGTGCAAGTGGTATAATATCAGTTCCAATCTCTATGGAAAATAATGGGTAAATTAGGTCTACACAAATGTTATGTTAGCCAAAAGCCCCGCAACAACATATGGTTGCTTCTGGTTTCTCAAAAGGCCGCTCTCCATATACTTAGCTCCACATATATGGCCATTTCCCCAAAGACTATTTGTCTGTTTGGTGATTGCAATACAGTACATTATCTAGAAATCTACAGGAAGTCCTCGACTTACGACAGTTCACTCAGTGACTGTTCGAAGTTACAATGGCACTGAAAAAAAGCACCTGTGACCATTTTTCACACCTATGATAATTGCAGCGTCTCTATAGTCAGGTGATCAAAATTTAGACACTTGGCAAACCGACTCACGTTTATGACGGTCGCAGTGTCCCGGGGTCACGTGATCCCCTTTTGTACCTTCCGACAAGCAAAGCCAATGGGGAAGCCAGATTTACTTAACAACTGAATTACTAATTTACCCACTGCAGGGAGTCACTTAACGAACGTGGCAAGAAAAGTCGTAAAATAGGGCCAAGCTCACTTAACAATTTTCTCACTTGGCAACCCAAATTTTGGGCTCAGTTGTGGTCGTAAGCTGAGGACTGCCTGTACTTCCTCTAGCTCTAGCTTTACATCTGTATCAGAACTTACGGTTCAGCTTCAATACTCTGGTCAGGAGCAACATAGTTAGCTGGGATATAGCCTTGCAGTTTTTGTCCAGGTCTGGCAAGACCATTCTCCACAAGCAGGTTTGCAAACCACCAGCCCTCCTGAGAGGTATCCAGCACTTCAAGCTTATCTCCAGGTTGAAAACTCAGATCATCCTCAGTCCGGGCTTGGTAAGGGAACAAGGCAACAAATCTGCAGCTCTGTTCTACCGTTCTGAGCGGAGGTGATATCGGTGGTCCTACCGAAGGGCTGTTTGTATCGTCGCTTGTCACCGTCTTACCTCCTGACCTGCAATCACAAACTTTGAAAAGCCAGAGCATGTAGGACTCCAGACTTGCACAATTCTTCTGGCAGCAGTTTCCCATGTTAGTTCCCTTGTTAGCTTCAATTTCTTCAGCTTTTTTCCCCTCTTTCTCCTGTCACCCTGTTACGCATTCACAAATCCTCGAAAGCTATTTCTTCCATTATCTGTCATTTCCAAACTCATCCTTCAATCCCCATTGAACAAGATAAAAGCCAAAGGACTTTGCTGGGATTGGGGAAGATCTTTTACTTGGACTTCTTTCCTCTCAATTTCTAAAAACAAAAAAGTCTTCCCCAAAAGTTTCTTCCACGTCTTGCGGCTACTCGCTCAGGATTGAAACCTGAGCAATAAAAAGCAAATCTTAGGGGAATTTTTCACTTCCTCCTCTGATCATTCAGAAAGACCTGAGCCATTCTCTTGGGAGCCCAAAAACAGATAAATTAAATAAACAGAAGCAGAACAGATTTGTTTTCAGCTAAATCTCCCTACCTTTCTTCCTCCTAAAACTCTTGATACTGTAAGCTACTGCAGAGAGACCAAAATCGTGTCACACTTGGTAATGAATAACCAATCAGACTGACCTTTTGTGTTAATATGCTGAAATGTGGACAAACTTCTTTTGTATGAACTTCCTGGTTTCGCCTCTTTCTGCCTCTCTTTTATTACACAGACAGTGGCGTATTTCCCCTTCTGTTCGGCATGCCACAAATAAATAAATATGCAAATAAATCTGAAAAATCACTGTACCATATCAATAAATGTGTTGTTATTATTATTATATTTGGCATGAATTCTCTTTTATATGATTTTATTAAATGTTTTTAAAAACAAAATAAAAGCTAATGCAAACTAATGTAGAGTAGAAATAAAATAGAGTAGAAATAAAAAAGAAAGCTAAAAGTAGGAAAAAGGAAAAGAAAAAAGGAAAGAAAAAAGATACAAAGAAGTAGCTTTCCATTTTCTTTACAACAGCCATAAGTATAATTATAAGATTACTTTTTACTCTCTGGTTACAACGTACCTTTCTTCTTTCTATTCTAATTATCAAAACCATAAATCATACTGTATGTTCATTTTAAAATGAGCTTCCAGTCAGCAATAAATGTAGTTTATTGTTGGTTTTTTCCTGATCAAAGAAGTTAGTTTAAGCAGCAAGATCCAGCTCTCATTTTAACTATCCATTCCTCTACTGTGGGCAATGCCCATTTTTTTCTTCACAGCTGCATACAATAATAGTACAGTTATCATGTACAAAAACAAAGTTCTGTGACATTCTTCCAATTGTTTGTCTGTCAATCACAAAAGAAAAACCTCTGATTTTCAATTCTATAGTAATCTTTAAAATCCTCTGAATCAGTATATGTACTTGAATCCAGAATTTTCTAACTTTTTTACAAGTCCATCAAACATGGCAAAACATCTCTTTAGTTCACATTTCCAAAATAAATTTGAACCACCTTTATACATTCTACTCAATTTCTCTGGTGACATATGTCATATTTCATTTTATAAAAATTCTGTTTAAGTTGATAACATATTGTAAATTTCAATTCTTTCAATCACATATTTTTCATTGTTTCATCTGTATTATAACCAAAATTTTAGCCCACTTTATCAGACATTCATTAGCATACGTCTGTTTCAAATTTCAATATCCCCTGCCACCAGTTCTTCTCTTAATTTTATTTTACATTCCCCTTGACAAATTTCTAGTTCACAAATTAGCCAGTTGTACTTGCCTATTATTTCTCATCTACAATATGCTTTTTGTGCTGAGAGGCACAAAGGTGTTTTCAGGCACAATCTGGAGTAATATCTATTCCATATTCTCAATATGGCATGCCTAACATAATGATTTTTTAAAAATAAACATTGACTTTCATTTTGTTGTACCAGAAATACCCATACCACCCAAATCTCGGATCATGTCTTTCTAACTATAGAAGTCTTCTGTTTCTCAGCAACTCACTGTTTCATCCAAACCAACAGTAAACTGCAAAACACACATTCAAGTCTGGTGAACCCAATCCCTCTCTTTCCTTTGCTTCTTGTAACAGGTTAATTTAACTCATGCTTTTTTCCCCTTCCTCACAACTTTAGATATAACCTTCTGCCACTCTTTAAATGGTGCACCAGTTGTCAAAACAGTATTTTTTGAAATAAAAATTCATACTATTCAAGGCATTCATTTTTAATTACAAAAATTATCCCCAGCAACAAAAATTGTAGTTCCTCCCAAATTAACATGTTTTTAACTTCATTCCATGTCTTAACATAATTATTTTGAAATAGCATACAATTTATATTTATCTTAAGGATAGCCTCATATTTTACCTTCTTTCAACCTTAAAACTTAATTTGCTTATCAATTATGTTTGATCTTCTATTTTCATATTTTTGTTAGTATCTTTGTCTTCTGTTTATTAATCTTGAAGCTTGCTAAACCACAATATTCCTTCAATGTGTCCATTCATATTTCAACTTGCTTTAAAGAAACTTCTAGAGTCAACACCAAGTCATCTGCAAAGTCTTTTAAAAAAATCTTTACTCCCTCTATTTTCTCATCTGTCCTATATCTGTATTTAATATAAACAAGAAAAGGACAGTCAGTATTCCTGTCTTGTTGCTTTTTGTATCTCACAAGTTTTGTTAGATCTCCATTAACAATCATTTGTGCTTTCTGTGAGGTATAGATCAATCATTTTATGAAGTTCTGTCCAAAATTCATATCTTCCAGAACCTCAAACAAGAAATCCCAGTTCAAATCATTAAGGGCCTTTTCTGTATCTAAGAAGATCAATACAGTTTGTTTTTTATTATGTACCAGAAGTGCTTGCATGATAGTCTTATTGATATTTCTCTCAGAATAATACTTGGAAGCTACATTCACCATCTCATGTCATACCTTTTCCAAAGTCACAGAGCCTCTGTGCAGCTCATAGAAATCTCTTGCATTCTTGCAAGGCTTCATTTAGGATGACCTTCTTAAACTTTCTTCCACCAAACATACATAGCTCCAGGGTAGCAATAGCACTTAGACTTATGTACCGCTTCACAGTGCTTTACAACCAGGGCTAGGCTGCTGGAGGTTCGCGGGAGTTCGGGCGGACCCTTAGCGAAGGTTCTGCAGGGTTCACCAAACCCCCAAATCCCACTCCTGGTTGGCCCCACTCACCCCACCCCTCCCAGGAGTCTCCACATGGCCCATTGTGGATGCAGGTAAGTGCAGGGTGCACACGGAAGCTCGGGGAGGGAGAAAAATAGGGTCTCCCAGAAGTTCGGAGCTCCAAAGCCCGGGGAGGCCGTTTTCACCCTCCCGGAGGCTCAAGGAAAGTCTCCGGACCCCGGGAAAGGCAACCACCCCCCCGCCATGGTGCAGGAGGCTGACTAGGCCATACCCATCATGGTCATGCTCACCCAGCAACCAGGCAGCGAACTTGTTGCTGAACTTTTTGAATCCCACCCCTGTTTACAACCCTCTCTAACTGGCTTACAGAGTCAGGATATTGCCCCCAACAATTCCTTCCATACATTTCTGTTTCAAACAATGACAGATATGGTTGGCAATGATAAAAGAAAGCCAGAAAACAAGTTAATTGAAAGCAGAATTCAAGACATTAGTATTCAAGCAGTAGAAAAAAGGAGAAGAGGCAAGATAATTTCTGCATGCTCACAATTACATCTATTATCTAGGAATATAGATCTACTCAATGTCAGATACATGATGTAGTACACCTTAAGTAAGATCATAATATGGCTCTAATATCACAGTTGTGGACTATTCGTTTATGTCAATTTTCCTGCAAAAAAAATCGCTGTCTTATTAAAATATATTTTAGGTTCTAATCTGTTTGCAGGTCAAAATTCCTCTACAGAATGATGGGCCTTTGGATTGAAAAGTATAGCATTTTTAATGAAGAATTGTGTCCACATCAAAATGTCCCATATTTTGTTCGTAGTTGATACTTAGCAGAACTGGGATTTGTTCAATTTTTCTAGCCCACGAAGCAATTCATACCTATGTGGTTGAAAAGGAGAAATATATATTTAAATGAACATATGTGAGTTCCAAAATCTCCTCTACTGAATGCTGTTATAAACTGCCACGTAATGCTGTTAAAAACTGTATAAGCAGTCTTAGGTTGCTTACACATAGTGGCTTTAAGACAGTTTGAAATGTCCTCTAGACCTCTCTATCCCCCTGAACCGCCCTGTTCCCCTGACATTGACAGGAATTGGAAGCCGAATTGTTTTATGATCGACTCCAGAGTTGTGAACATAAACTCACTGTAAAACTAATCTTTTTTCTTGAAATACTTCCACTCTGCAGAACCTCAGAACAGTCTCTTCCTTCTTTGCTGGAAACTTTGATCTTTAATCTTTCTGATTCATTCTGCTTCGTCTTTCAGAATCACGTCAACTTTAATGAATCAATTATTTGAACAGTAGTTGACGTTTTAATGAGGTGGCAGGTGTGCATGCAAGGTCCAAAGCATTCCTTTCAAATTATTTTTGAATTATATACAACCATACTACATATGTTTTATTTATGAAAGAAACCAAGCATAGTAGACAGCAAAAAAAAAAGTCCTGTGCAGTCAAATCAACTGTGACTGCATAATATCTTCAGGAAGAACCAGACTGAACTCTCTCTGAAAAGTTTTTCTATCCTCATCAATAAAAAGCAGAAATCTTATTTTCAAAGACTAGAATTGCAAAGGAGGAATTGCAGTCTTTAGGGAACATTATTCTTTGTTAGTTAATTTGCTAAGCAGACCTCTCATTAGTTTACTGGTGTACACAATCCTTTCATAGTAAATAGAGCATCCAAATTCATAGCGTTGTAAATACTCTTCCATTGTAGGACATAAAAAAATCTGAGCCATTTTTTTTTTCACTCTGAAAACTCATTCCCCAAATCCTTATTAACATAATGAAGAGATGTGATAAATCCTGTTTTCTGCTGCTTGCGTTGTGAATATGTTTTGAGATCAGTGGCAAGGCTCAGTAACAATATACATGAACGCACTGATGAAGTTCCAGCTTATATTTGCTCAGAATCTTCAGACTCCAACACTAGAGACAGGTTGTTTTTTTTCTCATCTAAAATCAGATATATTTTATACCTATTCTTTTATTTTAATGACTTGATTGCCAAAGATGCTTACATTACAACAGCATGTTTTCAGTGCTATGAGAGGTTCATTTACAAGCGAGTATAAACTAATGAAATCATAGCAATAGCCTGGCTTTACGATATAATGAGATCTAGAACTGTTAACATGGTGTAAAACTTCAAAGCTATAGTTATACAGTACTAGCTGCCACACAAATGTGTTGCCTTAGTGGCTCGGCTACCCATTTGGTGGCATTGCCAGAGTAGAGGGCACTCCCACTAAGGTTCCTGGGTTTACCCTATTTTAGTTTTTATCTCAGCCACTCTCTAATGAGCTGCACCTTTTGTTTTCCTCTTTCACTTGCCAAAAAAAAAAGAAGAAGAAGAAATGTGCTCTTAGTATCTCTGTACCTCCAGATGGCTGTTAGGGGAGAGAAAATGAGGCCAGATAGTTTTTGTATATTGGAGTGCTGTAGTTCTAATGTCTATGCAGATTCCCAGTCATTGGGTCATGGTTATCCCAAAGGTATTTTTTTCAAAAGGCAGCTTTTGAAGAGTTTTTTGTTTTTCCTTGAAGAGTTTCACTTCTCATCCAAGAAGCTTCTTCAGTTCTGACTGAATGGTAAAGAATGGAAGTCCTTGCAGTCATCTGGTTGTTAGCACTCTGAGAATCATTGATAATGCTTGGAGGTTTATCTGTGCCCTCAGGATCACCTGAATAGTACAAATGGGTGTGAAACTTTCTTGGAACTATTGAAATTGTTCTGTTCTATTCTATTGTATTCTATTCTGTTCTGTTCTAAATTATATTCTATCTGATTTGATTCTATTTGATTCTATATAGCTAATATCATTCTAATGAGTAGTTCTGTCTTTTTTTGGTGAGGGAAGAGAGCACCAGTACTTACAATGATGTTGAATTATGCCAAAATACATATTTATTTATTTATTTATCTTATTTATTTTAGATTTTTAACTGCCTGTATTATTTTTATAAACAACTCATGGCCGGGAAGATATAGGAAAAAAATAGGAAAACCAAAATAGGAAAACCTCATATTTTCCCGTGACTGGGGAAGGTCCATACATCTTAGAGTTGCCATGTTGAGAAATACTGCTCTACTCATTTGAAACTCCTTGTACAATTGTATTATCTATTGTTTATATGGAAGGCTTTCCCATTTGACTTACATGTTGACATGGGATTATAGTTCTTTGATTATTCTTCTTGAACATGAGAGCTGGGTGGCCTAAACTGCTACTTTAAACGAGACGTAATTAAATGGATTATGCAAAAATGTAATAACTGTTAGCAATTCAAGTGTTCAGTTTTCTATGTAGTGTTCACTGCTGTTAGCATTGTGCATATACTCTTCTGAAAATTATAGCATTTTAAGTTGTTTTAAATGCACGGTTTGTGCCCTATCGGTGTGCATTCTTTACAAACATTTTCCTGATAAAAGCCTGCCATTACCTCTAATTCCAATAAACCCTATTCCATTTAACATGATATCAGCTTAGGTTGTTTACTTATACAAAATAACTATAATGATTAACACAGCTCTAAAACATGCTTTTCTTGACTAAGCAAGGGACAATAATTCCATAAACAAATTAGAAGTTGGTTTAATGGAGGAAAAACCTTGAATGCATTTTTTAATGTGTTGTGTGTATGTGTGTGCATAATTAAATCACAGTAATATAGCTGAAACAGTTGCATTTCAGGAATATATAACACTTATTTGCACATTAATTGGCACCATACTTTACAATGGTATTTGGGAAAGCAATAACAAAATGGCTTCCTTTGCTATGTGAGACTTTGTTTAATTTGCATTTACTTTTTGAAATATCCTTGAACATGTAGGTTAAATATCCATTATTATCAGGTTTACTTTTAGATGAAGTTACAGAGAACACCGAACTGCATTTGCAAAATGAATAATGACCAATGCTACCTAAGCTGGTTTGTATGTTCTGCATTTAAATCACTTAGCCCACTGCCATTATAATGTAGCTGCAGAGAAGAGAGAAAAAGCAGAAGCAAGGCTATTCTATCATTTCTGCCAGCTGCCTTGGGCACTTTCCTAAATCTGACTTTGCCAGCAGCTATTCCATCAGGAAACCTGAAGTGTTTTTACCCCAGCGAAGCAGCATAAGAATCATAACATTAAGGACTGGAATTTCTTTTTCTTTTCTTCTTTCTCCATCATCCTCTCCTTTGTGGACAAATATTTTAGACTGTAAGCCTATTGCAGAGACCACCTTTTCAAAATGTGTTCACAGTGCTGGTGTGTGATAGAAATGTTTTAAATTAATACATTAAAATTGCCTTCTTAAAGGAAATTAAAATTATTTTCCCCAAGGCTAGACAGGAACAAATCTGAATCTTCTTCTACTGGAATTGAAGGAGGCTGCAGCTTTCAAGATGTATCGAATTAGTGAAGGTTAGGAAATCAACTTGGAACAGATCTAGGATTAGCCATTCAAAGTTATGACAGAATGCCT
>JANHFL010000875.1:98369-122874 GCA_032468155.1 Oxyrhabdium leporinum
AAGGAAGGAAGGAAGGAAGGAAGGAAGGAAGGAAGGAAGGAAGGAAGGAAGGAAGGAAGGAAGGAAGGAAGGAAACCTGAATAATTTTTGACCTTAGAAAACAAAAGTGCAGTTGCACTAATAGCTAACCAAAAGAAAAAGCTGAATAGTGAAGGTTTAATAAAAAAACTCCATGAAAATAAACTGAAAGCAGCTCATTGGCTTTAATATGCATGAAATTTCAAAATGTTTACATATGGCAAAGGCTGAGAGTTGCTCCCTGTTCATGATTTTAATGGACTGTTTGTATTTTGGAGCCTGTAGTATTTTTTCATAGGAAAGAAAATATCTACAGTAAAGTTCATCTTTTATCTTTGTGGTAAAACAGCACAGATCTGTTAGTAAGGCATCTGTCGCCCACAGATGTCGTGTTCCTTAAATGCTTGATGAGCACACTTTTTTTGGGGGGGGGGCACTTGAGACGTTAGCGGTCAGATTCATTGACACAGAGAAAGTGTAAGAGCCTGAATCTCTGTTTCTTCTAAACCTGCCTACTTTTTTTCTGATATTGAGAAAGAAGGCAAGTTTCACAAGCGCCTTGATTGTGTGAATGATTATGATCTCTTTAAGAGAGAAATTAAATCATACGAAGCCTGGGCACAACAAATAAGTGTAGCAGTGTCTCAGTAAAATTAATTGCCTGATATTATTGATTTATTTAGCATATGGCACCTGCTATGAAAAGATTATCTTCATTCCCACATAGGGAGTCCTCAAATTATGTCTGGTCGCTTACTGATTGTTTGAATTTCACAAACCTACCTAGGGGCTGTACTTACAATCTGGATTCAAGAATCTGAGAGTCACCCACCTGTGTAGTGATGTGACTGTACTTCAGACATCTGCCAACCAGGCTGCATTTACGGCTGTTTGCAGCATCCTGCTACCGTATGACCAAATTTTAACGATGGTTTTGCTCCAAACCAGTCTTTATTTATTAAATTTATTCTGGCTTTCAGAATAATTGAACCACTAACGAATCATTGATTTGCTTAATGCCCGTGTGATTTAGACATAAAGTCTGCCACACAAAGATCATAAAATTGACAGTCGCAAGTTGCGACTGTGATGGGCAGGCTCCTTTACGGTCGTAACTTGAGGACTACCTGTACCTGGTTCGGCATTATATTTCCACCAGGAAGAAAGGAAGGAGATGTGGTTCAGTTAGAATAAGGACAGGGACAGACTGGTTAATGTGCTGGTTGATCGAGAGTTTCTGAGATCCAATCCACCATCCTTCTCCAGCAATAGGAACATCCCACTGAAGGGCAGAGCCAGTTCCAGGATGGCTATCATGTTTAAATTCACTTGCAAAGCTCAAGTGAAAGTAAAGTGTATTTATTTATCTATTTATCTATTTATTTATTAGATGCATACTCAATCAGCTTGTGCATATAATGTTCTCTATTTCCCTTCTCCTATTTTACCGATAAGAATCCTTTGAGATGAGCTGGGCTGATAGAGAATAAGGCATGCCTCTGAAAAGTAATTTATTCTATTATTTAAAAGAGAGAGAAAAAATTCAGAATGGACTACTCTTATGTGGTTTTGGAACAGAAGCTTCAATATGTTTATGTTTAAGCTTCTAATATTAATGCAGGGGTGGGTTTTTTGGCATTTTTAAACCAGTAGAGGGAGCCATGCAACCATGTATAAGCCATAGGGAAAAAAGGAATGTGTCTGCAGAGAAATACAGAATCTGTGGACATAAATACAAACTTTATCAGTGTACATACATGCACATATATGTATGTATCAAGTTTGTGTGTGTATTAATTAGATTTCATCTCAATATTCTATTACATTTTTCATAGTTTGAACCAGCTTTCCCAACCAGATGCCTTCTATGTTATTGGGTTACTGTACCCAAAATTCATAGTCACTAGAATTCTGGGAGTTGTCATCTTAACAGACATGGAAAGTTTCACGTTCGGTATGAAGCTAGGTTTCTCCAATGCACAATTCCAAATGTTAACAGAAAGAACTTTCCTAAAATAAAAGAACTACTAAAAGAACTTTAGTGAAGGCATCTGTTTGGATACCATGGAAAGTTTTGAGCAGATGGTTTGCCGGAGACCACTCCAGAGTACTGGAATCATGTTTGGCAAACTTAACATAAGGGAACATCAATAATAAACCAAGTAAGTAAAATGATTTATGTTGTAAAAGTTTGTAAATGTCTTAAGGGGTTTGTGTAATTGCTTCAGTATTTATGTTGGGAAGAGCGTAGCCGTACAATGACTAAGATGTATT
The DNA here is from genome assembly GCA_032468155.1 of Oxyrhabdium leporinum. Lineage (NCBI taxonomy): Eukaryota > Metazoa > Chordata > Lepidosauria > Squamata > Cyclocoridae > Oxyrhabdium > Oxyrhabdium leporinum. The sequence goes on from JANHFL010000875.1 coordinate 100,662, forward strand.
CTCTTGATAATACTTCTTTGAGCTTACTACAAAATAGCAAAGCTGCATACACATTTTTCACATTTTTTTTATCGGAAAGAGCTAATCCGTTCTTGCTAGTCTTAAGTGTTTTTAAGGAGATGGGTTTACTTTTTTATGCATTTATTAAATCTTAAATCGGTCTTATTTTAACTTGTATTTAAATATGCCTTGTGAAAATTATTTCCAGGAACTGCACAAAAAAAATCCCATGAACCTATGAACATTATAATATGGCTGTCAATACTTCATTGAACAGGTTAAAAAATTTCCTATGTCCAAATTTAGCATATCCACAAATATTGAAAAGCCATTAAGCTCAGTAAGAAATCTAGCATATAGAACAGAGGTGTCCAACCATGGCAGCTTTAAAACCTGTGGACTTCAACTCCCAGAATTCCCTAGCCAGCCACGCTGGGAAATTATGGGAATTAAAATCCACAATCTTAAAATTGCCAAGATTGGACATCCCTGATTTAGAACTTGAAAACTGATTTTAACGTTACTTGGTTTACTTATTCAGAGTAGCTGTAATCTTTAATAAGCTTATTCCCAAGTTATATTTTATTCTGGAACAAATCATTTTTGAAGTAAATGCAAGTCTTTACATTAGACACAATGAGCCTGAATGACCCAAGTATACAAGTGAAGCTCCATGAAAATCTTTATTTGTATAAAAAGAATAGAGGGAATGTCATCCTGGGAATGTTGTTTGAGGATGCAGCCAATTCCTGAGTATCAGCCCTGTTTGCATAGTTTGTATTAGTATAGTATCGGATGCTCAGGCACTAAAAGCCACTACTTCCTTTAGAAAGGAACAGAGTATCTGTCTTAGAAGCATCCCAAATAATATTAAACTAAAATTTGTGCTCCTTTTACTTAAGCTCACTAGATCAAGTCCTGCTGTCTCTAGTCACTGTTGTCTCCTCCCCAGTTGAGAAATCAAGGCTTCCTTGAGATTGGTGAGATGCTGAGAAGAGCTGCAATGGGAAATCCTCACCCTCCTCATCATGGAGTAATTCATGTTTTTCAAACTTGGCAACATTAAGATGGGTAGATTTCAACTCCCAGAATTCCCTAGCCAGCACTCTGGTGTAATGCAGTGGGGAAGACAATTATTAAATCAAGAAAGGTATGGTTTCCAGCCCAAGGGTTGTCCATCACTTTCTCAACTTTCATGCTTTCAAAGCAGACTCCTGCCTAACCACATTAGAAATGCATATGTTTAAATCTTAAAAAAAATTTTTAATCTTTAATTCTCTTAAAATGGCAAGAGTATGGAAGCTTATGGAAGAGTCAGTATGGAACTGCAGTTTAAGAATCTGAACAAAAATCTTCATAGCATCCTACAAAGAAATCTGAGAATTGCCTGTAATTAAAAAAAACTTTAGATACTTCATGTTCTGTAATTTCACTACTGGGTATTTCAGAACAGTTCCTTTCTTGTAATAGTTCCTTCCTTGATACTATCTAGCATCCTCTAGGCACTACAATTCTTAGTGTCCTCAGTTAACATGGTATAATGGCAAGAAAAGATAAAAATTGTAAGGGATGTATCCAGAGAGCTACAAGTACCTGTGATGAACTTGTTCCTATGGTGGTGGTGGTGGTGTGATTATGGAACTATTTATTTGATTTATGCTACTCCTTCCTGCCCTGTTTGCTAACAAAACCTTAAAAACTAGAATGGAATATTTTTTTTTTAAAAAAAGAAAAATATAACTTTCACCAACTAATAATACACGGCTTAAATTTGAAGCATGTTTTCATTTCAAAATCCATCAAAGAAATGAATTTCTACATCAAAGTTAGAACATATGATAAAAACCTGAAGTTGGAACTTGGTACCAACTTCTTTTATATTGTAATCATTATGTTTTAAGAAAGAAAGAAAGTGAAACAATGTTTTCAATTTGCATTTCCCCTGTTCTGCCCTGAGCCTTTTGAACATTAGACTGCAAAAGTATAGTCTGGAGAGCTATGTGTTTTAAAATCACAATTAGAACATCTTAGAATATGTTCTATGTTGCTTTCTAGTCCTTCATCCGTGCATCAGTTGAACATCTGATTGTAAAACTGAAGATCCGGTTTTGTGTAGTGTAGTAAAGCTGCTGGCCTAGGAACCATCATATTGGGAGTTCCAGTTCTTCTTTAGGCATGAAAGCTCAATAGGTGTTTGGGGGTCAGTTTCTCTCTCTAAGCTCAGTCAATCTCATAGGGTTGTTGTGGAAAAATGGGGAGGAGGAAGGAATATTAGGTACATTCACTGCCTTATAAGAATCACTTATAAAGTAATAAATGTGGGGTGAAAGTCTAATCAATAAAATAGTGAATTTTGAGCCACACAATCTACCCTCTCAGGGGAAAAACCACACAATCTACCCTCTCTGGGATGAACTACTTTAAAATATTTGATGGCATGTATATTTAAACAGTTTCTTATAATTGAAAATTTTATCATGGAAAAAACAGTGTATCAAAGTGGTTTTCGTAACAATCTAGTTTTCTATGCATGGTCCTGAAAAGTTTATAGCCAGAGCATTCAAACAGTTCAATGTCCTATATGTTATTTCCCTGCAGTTATTCCTCTGTATTCAGTTTTATAGTGATAATTGAGGTATCTTAAAAAGAACAAGTGTAGTTTACCTTTTACAAAACCAATACCCTTTGTCTCACAAAACAACATTTATGGAATAGCAAGTATCTTGATTGACACTGGCCACCAACATTCTTAACAAATTCACTTTAAGAAGAAAATATCACTTACCAGGATTTTTTACGTTGAAAGGCAGAAAAGGTGGCCCTTTGATTGGTGCACTTGGTTGTTTCTGATATCGTTCAGGATAAAAGTGTTCATCACCCCAGACTATATTCATAGAAAGCAGCATCAACAGAAAGTGTAGGTGTAACTTCATATTCCTAAATCCACTCTTTATCGAAGGAAGTAAAAAAATACTATTTGTGTACATACTCGGAGAATTGAGCTTTGGATTCTTTCTATTCCTACAAAGTTGAAATAAATACATAAACATTCTGCCTCAATGCAACTCATTGGAATACAGACTTTAAATATATTTTTTTAAATGCAGGAGTAGTAAGCATCAGAAATCTAGTTATATTTTTGTTGTGTATTCAACATGAACTGCATAATACCCCAATTATATGAAGATATATTCAGAAAGAAAAAGAGGAGAAAATTACAAAGCTGCCATTCCTATCTCCAAATAATCCCCCTGAAGCTTCCAAAAGCAGGCTCTGGCTCCCCCTGTTTCAGAAAACAAACCCAGTTATCAACTTAGGCAGATGTAAGCCTTCTGCACTAACTGTAATTAGAATATTCTCAAGTGCCATTAGTGAGCACATGAAAAGCCTCTGTCCCACTGAGAGGTCTTGGAAGCCAAGCCAGATAGAATTGTAGCATACCAGCATGTTGCAGAATTACAAATGTGTAGTGGAGCAGTCTTGGCTCATGAGTCCTTCTACTACAGGTGTGCAGAGCAGAAGTTGTTATTTCAAGGAACATCCTGAGTCATTTATACTGTTTGTGCCTTCACTGATGAAGTTGCACTGTATGGTAGCTCCACCTTCAAACCAAGAAAATGCTAATTATGGTGGAAAGTTTTCTTGGTCAAACATGTTGTGTCAGGTTGAGTTTCTATTATTATTATTTGGGATGCCAATCTCCATTCATGAATTTACTTCAATTGTGCTAAAATTGAGAAGAGGTTGGTAGCTTATCATCAGCAAGTATCTAAGCCTTAAAAGACTTAGGGTTTGTTTTGATCGAAATTTCTCCTTCCTCTGCCGCAAAAGAAAAAAAGAGTGAGTAAACCATGCCAGGAATAGATTATTGTCTTGAGGGAGGGAGATTGGCAGATAATCCCAGCAAATAAAGTATGATATACTGGTGGCGCGAATGGTCAATACACTAATCTTTAAAGATTAGTATGTTTTCCTTAATGCAGTTTGTCTAAGCCAGGGGTATCTAACTCGATTTCATTGAGGGCTGCATCAGGGGTGGGGGGCATGGCCAGTGTGGGTGGGGCCAGCTCGATGTCACTCATGTCGGGGGCACCTATGGCAGCCAAATGCTAAGGTAGGACTTCCCTCAGACCCTATCCCTCCCTCTCATTATAATCTTCCTTGTGTTCTTTTTCCTTTCCTCTTCATTCTGCTTTCTACTTCCTTCCCCTCTTTTCTTCTTTGTCCGTCCTTGCTCTCTTCCCATTTTCCCCTCTTTTTCTTTGTCTTTCCCTTTCTCTTTTCCTGTCCCTTCTTGGATGCTCAAATGCAAAAGGGGAAACATTTCTCCTTTTGTTTTATTTTTAGTTTGGTTTGCTAGCCCTCTGCTAGCAAACTGATCTGTTTTTCACTGGCAGAGGCATGTTTTCAGGGCGGCCCTACAGGCAAATTCTAAACACCCTGTGGGCCTTGAGTTTGACACCCCCGTCTAAGCCTAACTCATCCATTTTCATGTTTGCTGTCCCCAAATTTTTGAGAAAAAGGTTTTTTCTGTTTCTCCATTCTCCTATTAGTAATTCATTCAAAAAAGGATATTTTTTGCATTAAAAAGGGAGCATTGCAAAAATTTAGCATTGAATACAAGGATAGGCAGTTTCTTGCTTTTCTGTTAGAGGATATATATATTTTTTGCTCCATACATGTTTTTAAATAGGAAGGAGGCACATTTCATCAGAATAAGTTCTCCAAGCTCTAAATTCCCAGTGATTGAAACAAGAAAAACTTAATCGGAAGGTTGCAGCGGTGAGACTCTATAAAGCATTTTATTATTTATTTATCAAATAAAGTATTTGGAAGAGGTACAGTACTTCAGAAACTCTGCTGGCACAAGTGAATCACTCCTTTTTGATGCATTTAGCTAGCAGTACCCTTCAAAAGGCTTACACAGCCTCTTTCAAACTGTCCCTGGCTGTCAATGCAGGCGTGCACGGGCATAGATAATACTGACTCTGAGACTATCAGCAAAGCATTGTGCATGCTAACAGAAATGGAGCCAGCAAAGGAGAGGCTTTAAAATAGCCATGCAACAGGGAGGCCAGTGAGGAGAAGAGCACCACACTGATGCGTCACAAACTCTGTGCTGATTTGACAAAGCACCTATGCATTTTGTACATGTATTGGGATGTCACATTTCCATATGAAAAAAGCAGCGGATTCTTTAATGCTTTGAGAAAGAAGGATATGGCTTTGCTAACAGGTTTTAAAGAGCCCCTTTTTCATATGCTGCCCTAGTAACTATATCCTACACTTAAGAAAACTGTGTCCTCCCCTAATGCATATGATGATGTATCCATGCTTGATAAAGCAGCCTCATTCATTTCCATGGAGAAAGCGGGCTCATGCTCCTTTGAACGTTTGGATTTCCATAACTCAATAGATGTTCTATAAGTACTTTTAAGGCTGTGTTCCAGATTTGAATGTACAGTAATGGTGGTAAAATTTGAAAGCCCTTGTTTTCAGATCATAGAAAGGTATATTCATCTCTGTCCAAGAGGCTTCATGTATATTGATTGTTCAACTATGAGCCATTTTATAGTAAGCATTTATTTTTCCTCAGTGTGATTACATCATACATTAACTGTATTTATTTCTTTAATACATTTATAGGCTGCCTATCCTATTTCTATGACTTTGGACAGCACACAATCAAAAAAACAGTAAAAATAAAAACAAAAACCCACAAATATTAAAAACAACAAAAATGACATAAAAATAGCAGCCGAGAAGATTCACAAACACTCAAATAAGCCATGACAAGGGGTCACCCATGTTATCAGGACCCCGGGTTCAATGGCAAAAACCAGGTTTTTAGAGCCCTTCAAAAGGCCAGCAGGGTCAGGGCAGGTCTAATTTCTGAGGAAATAACGTGCCAGAAGATGGCACTATAGCAGAAAAGGTTCTGCCCCTTGGAGCCCAGAGATGGCACAGACAGACTCAGAACATGTCTCTCCTGCAAGATCTAACAGGATAGGTAAATAGCAGTGGGGAGAGATGGTCCCAGCTCCAAGCTATGAAGGGCTTTAGAGAAAGCCACCAGTATCTTGAATTGTACTCAGAAGCATACCAAGAGCCAGTACTATTCATAGAACAGAGATATCATATATACCAGCACCATAACATCCCATACCACCACATTTTGCACCTGCTGAAGCCTCAAAATACTCTTCAATGACAATTCCATGTAAAGCACATTGCAGCAATCCATTTAGGGGCTGACTAAGGCATGAATTCTGAGCAGAGTTTCCTCAGTCCAGGAACAAGTCACACTACATCACCACATATTGCTGGGCAAAGTATACAATTATTCAGCCTATGAATAGCACAGGAAGTCTGCTTAATCTTGAAACGGCTTCCTGCTCTACCTTATCTGGAAGCCATGTTTGTAATTTTGCTCTGTGCTTTAATCCAACTATAATCTCCATATTGCATTCACTGAATATTAGGTGCGTGAATCTAAGTAGGTAGAAGTTCCATGTTGAAGGATCTTGATCTGTGATTTATTGCTTATGATACATTGGAACCATCATGCCATAAGTGCAGAAACCACACTCCATACTTGGCTTCTGTATCCACAGGAGCTGAAGGGACTTATCTGTCAATGCTTCATGTGTTCCTGCTTTTTATTTTCAAAAATTTCTGACAGATTTCTTACAGCAAACAAAACGCAAAAAAAGTTTAATCACGTCTTTGTACATGCACTCAGTCAAGACAAAAGTACACAGAACCCTGTTGACCCATGCTGACTTCATTTCTTCCCCTCCTATCCTGAAATGAGCCTTGTGCCTGACACAAATGTAGTTCTTTTGTAGGTTTGTACGTGAATTATGGGAGTATTTGTATTACTGCTTGCAACTGGTAATAACTATTTGTTTTAGAAAACGCATTCCCTCTCGCTTTTTTCTTATTTGGATATAGATACAAAAATACAGAGTTATTTCTTTTTTAAAAAATCCTAACAAATCTATATTTAGGAAGCAGGGCAAGATTCTATTCTTAAATCATCTTTTATTTCTTAATTATGTCAAGCATGGCCCTTTCCCTGACCGTATTAGTTTAGAAACCCTTAGTACAACCTAATGCTTTCTGGATGTCTTGGATTAAAGCTTCTCCATTTCCCAGTAATAGCTGCAGGAAACAGTAGGGATTGTTGTCTGTTACATGTGGAATACAAAACAGTGGGCTTGAGGAAAGTTGAAGTAAAGGGGATGTGATTTGGGTGCTCTGATCGTTCATCCAATCTTTCTAAGGATCCATCATGATATGCCACATGCTTGAGAACTAAGGAGCACAAAACCTCAGGGATTGAATTTCACAATTCAGACCAGGTTGCTGTCCTCAGGGTCTCTGATTATACATAGGAATTGCCAGTTTGGATGACCTCAGAATCTGACTCATCCAGCATTCTTGTTTCGTAGTGGCTCATTAGTTAGGACATGAATATGAGTGGACCTTTTTTGAGGTGTTTCTTGGTAGCTGTATTCGGAGGGGAAAGTGGCCACCCAATACTTCTTCCTTTATTCACATGAGACAACTGAACTTCCATCAGTGCAGCAGCTTACTCTATTATCTATTTAAGAATTTAGAAGTCATGTTTTATGGTTTTATTTAAATAATCAGCATTTATTGTCCTATTTTATAAAGTACATCATTTATAATAGCATTATCTATACATGTTTCTGTTCATTTATGATAATTTAGATTTAAATAATTTGTGGGCTGCTTTTCAGAACAGTTTGTTTAACTTAGACATGATGTGGTAGCTCTGTAAAAAACTATGTGACAGAAGAACATTTTAAGGGTCAGTTAGTTGAACATCATAATGAACCAGGTTGACTAAAAACATTTATATATATACTGTAGATAATACATTTCATTCATTAACCCATCCAGCACTGAAAAGATATTGGATAATTTTAAAAGCTTCCTAACAATGTTAACTTGCCAGGTGTGTGTGTGTGTGTGTGTGTGTGTGTGTATTGTGTGTTGACCATTCGCACCACCAGTGATGATGAAAAAAGTTAACTTTATAACCAGTTCTCGTACTTAACAGACCTGTAAAGCAAAGGAAAGCTACAGTAAGATCATAAGCTCAGTTGTGGTTTCACTTAGTGACCATTTTGTTTAATGATCAAATTGCCAATCTCAAGGACTACCTATGCAAATTTCTGTGGGTGCCTGATAATCAGTATCTTTTTGCTAAGCCCTGGTAGGGGATCCCAGCTGGCTGCGACCTCACCTACGGAGACAATTCCCTACACCCGGCTAATGTAGCAGCTTTGTCCTATGTTGATTAATACCTTGCTTTTATGGATAAAGTGAAGCCTGTCAAGCACCTCATTTTAAAATGCAGCTATTGTGCTTTTTCTGGGTGATCATGCAGTCCCATCTAGTTTTACTGGTATCAGCTCTAACATATTGATATATTTTTTTGTTTTAGTCTATTGAATGCCCTGCAAGGCTGCAATCCTAAAAATACATTCAGGATATAGTAACTTCAGTGGGATTTCTGAGAAAAATAACTACTCTGCAATACTTATTAAAAGAGGTGTAATTATTTACATCCTATGTTCAAAGCTCTTACCAGACATCAACAAAGAAAGAGAGGCTTGTTAATTTTTGGCTTTAAATACATAACTTGAACGGTCATTTAGGGCGATTCCTTATCATAGCACTTTATTTAGTGTAAGGATATTTTTATTACATCCAGCCAACTTCTAATAGCATAGTTGTTTTTCTGGAATCTGTTTACCTGCAACCAGTTATGATGCTGAGGCTTTAGTTTAAATAACATATGCGCTACATTTCTATATTTAAAAAGTAAATAATGTCCTTAGTTTCCTAAATATACACAGAACTGCTTAATTAAAATACATATTTTTATCAGTTTATGTGAATAGAAGAGCTGGTGGGTTTAACCGTGGTAGACAGATTCTTTTGGATGTTGGTTCTTCCTGTGATGCCGTCATAAGCCAAAATAGGATATGCCAGATTCTTCTTCTAGAATAGGAAAGAGGACCTCATTAGGAGTTCTGCCTTATTGAACCCCTTTCTGCTTTGCTATTTTTATTGCTACTCATTTGTTACTCCATTCCCATAGGAATCCACACAGTTGTTCAGGCTGAGAATATCAGGTAAGCAGGAGACAATATAGTAAAGAGATATCACAACAGAAAGCTTTAATCCTAGCCTTGACCCCTAAGTCTCCAAGACCAATAATATGTCTTCCATCACCCGCCTTATGGCCAGACTAGAATTAATCATAGAAATGTTATTGAATCAGAATTAGATTACTTTCTAATATTCTTTCTTATGATAGGCTTGATTGATAGTTATCCTGCTACAGGTAATTTTTGTTCCTATTAAGATATTTTTTATCAGTACCATACTTGATTTTTCAGATTAAGATCTGGTTGTGACTTTGTTCCACTTGGTCCCACTGATGCCAACTAAATTTTAGCTTAACTCTTCACAACACTGATAGACCATGGCAGTAATTTTAAGGTCTGCTTGTATGTCTTTTCATTTAAAATTTTTTTACCTTTGTATCTTAACCTCTAACCCCTGGAAAATAACCAACATTTGTATCATTATGTTTTCCATGTGGAGAACTTAAATTGGGATGAAAAGTCCACATATTTAGTTTATATACACAACCTGTGTTGATACAAAGTGAATGAGTTTCAATATTCTCCATAATCTCCCTCAGTCTTTCAGCAGAATACTAAACAGTATTCAGTTATAGCCACCACATACAGGAGGAAGACAAGATCACTTGCTTCTTCATGGGCAAATCTACGCAGCCATTTTGCCATACAGTATGGACACTGCTTTAATGGTTCCCTGAACACATGCCTCATACTGTGTCTCATTATCCTCCTGAAGTGCCACACTTTGGAAGTGATGTTTTCCCTACTATCCAACCTTAAGATATTGTGTGCAGGCAATACAGGGCACATTGATGTGCATCAGAGAGGGGTCCTAAAAACATGCTCTGAGCAGGAGTTTTAAGATTCCAGTAGGTTTTGAAGGTTTTCTGTGGGACCCTTTTTACAAACCGTTTAGTCTTTTGTCTACAGAAAGACAACCACTTTTGTGTTTCTTGTTTAAAGGGGTTGATCAACATGGAGGCTGTGAAGCCTTGAAACTGACCAGCCTTGGGTTCAAGGCATGTGATGGAAAGCACTCAGTTCTTGTACTTCTGTAGCTTGCATGGTGGGGAATTCCTTTCCCATTGGCTGCTGCTTCCAGGAAAGTCCTGAGTTCTCACTTCCACTCCTTATATTATGTTCTTGGATAGTGTAAAGCTCTAACATAGATTTCCACAGCTAAATCCCGTTTTCAAGTCCAGCTCTTCAGGAATATTTGTCTACTGGCTATATCTTTGCTGCCCAAATCCTGACTTCTAGATAGCAGCCAAGAGATGGAAAAATCCTCTTTGTTGCCACCTAGTGATCATTAAGGTAGACAATTCATCAATTGACCATCATCATAGATAAATCTGTTGATGGGACAACAGAAAACAAAGACACAAATTGTAGATTACTATCTTTCTTCCTTTACTACCATTTCTCTTTCTGTCTGCACCACAGATGAGATTGAGAAAGGCGAGTGGAAGATAGAGATTTGTGGAAACTGCAATGCTTGAAACTTTTCCAGCATAAAAATACTTTTGAGTCACCTAATAATAAATATTGGAAAGACTGTTTTTGAAACACAAATGGTCAAGAAGGTTGTCTTTGTTTTTTAAGTGAACAAGTTGATAGCGAATATTAATTTTCTTCTTGGCTTTAAATATCCCAATTTCCCTAGTTTTATTTTTGTCACTGAAATCTATGTACATACATCCAAGTGGTAAAATAAGTATTTGGTTATTTTGGTTTACAAACAAAAAAATAGCCTTTCCCCTTTATTTCTAAATGAGGATCTTGCTTTCCTTCCATGTGTGTGTGTTCTCCAATGACATCCTGAGTAGAAGCTATAGGAGAGGTCATGGCTAATTCCAGTCTACTTGGAGGTAAAAGGGTTCAAGGTATTTCCTCAAAAACCACATAAGTAAGAGAAATCTTCCATCACTGTTGCGGAGCTATTTCTCAAAGTGCACTTTTTCAGCAGGTAGCAAAGTTCATGAATAGAAACATTCAACCTTGTCCCCAGCAAACATCTGATTCATGAAGAACACCCCATGTGTAAACAGGTGCTCAGGTATTTAACAAAATGTTTTTAGCTCTTTTCTTTTCTAGCCTAATAAATCAGTGTTTGAATGTGTTTTTTTTTTAAAAAAAACAGGATAGATTTTGAATATCTGTGTATTTTTAAAACCAGGATCTGTGTTTACTGAATGCCCTGTATCTGCCTCTCCACTTCTCAAGAACTCCCTTGTATTATAGAAACTTCTATTTCCCCTGTAAAATTCATATTATTGTTATATTATGTAAGATAGATGCATATTTTGTTTGCATCTGCATATATGGGAATGAATTGGACTTGACATCTGAAGCAATTAATTCATGTCTGCTGTCTGATGAGCTTGAATTACTGATTTATTTCATTTTCATTTCATATTTCATATTTATTTTATATTTTATTTCATATTTCAGAGTACACTAGCACTCTGTAACCTCTTAGGCTGAATACCTGATCAGGATGCAGGATATTATTCTCAATGGAATTATGGTTTCTAAGTAACTAGAGATACAACAGTGATAATCCACAAAATACATGTGGAAGGCCATCTTTATCCCTTTTCTGTTACATGACAATTTTCAATGCCAAACATTTTTTTCCAACTATATCTGTTAAGAACTTTAGGTGAACTACTTTTCAAACATATACTTACATCTCTTTGTAAGATGGAGGCAAAAAAAGAAAGTTATGTTCCTAACAGAGTAAACTTTTAATTTGCACTCTGTAATTTTCATTCTGTAGCTTTGCTGACATGCACAAAATGGTAAAAGCATTTTTGATACTACCATTTTCATTTTTCACAGTTAAATAACATTCTTATCTATCCCAAGATTGTAGCTTTCAGAAGTATCTTTCAAAACTAAACTTAAACGAGATACTAATATTGTTCCTTTTTATTTTTGGTTAACACAATAGAGTTTCTCAGGACTACTGTTGCTCTTCCTGACATTTTAGTGTATTTTAACCACTCTGAAACTTGTTTGTTTCTTTATTTGTCGTATTTACATTGTATCCACCTTTTTGAATGAAAAGAATATTTTCTTTGGATATATTGGATTATCTTTCCCCCCCTAAATATCATTTAAAAAAACTTTAAATGAACTACATAACTTTTTGAATTAGTTCAGTTTTGCACAGACAAATCCTTGCTTCCAATTCTTTATTTTTACACCTTCCGCTAAATCTCAGTATTTTCCCTCTTTCCATGTAGTCCATCAAAAGTGGAAACAACATGGAAAGTGCGAAGTACAAGATTAGCATTTCTTCTAGTTTGTCTAACCAAGAGTTGACTTTCTCACCATAGTGGTTGTCCACCACTTACGCAACTGTCAAGAGGTAATAAAAGTGCAGTGGAAATACATGTGCCAAACTTTATTTATATATCAACACTTGGCATTGATGTACCATGTTTAAAAGCCCATGAAAAGCTGCTCACACTATTATTATATCTCTGGTATTTGAAAATCAGGTTAGATTTATTCCTGACGCTATATTTATTTACTTTGCTAAAAGTTTTTTTTTTTCTTTTTTTTAAGCTAAGCTAAGCTAAAAATGACAATATTTTTTTGAATGCTGATATTTTGCCAGAAACTGACTTAGGCTTTTTTTTTTCAATGCATCCCAAGATGCTGTTCAGCATAAAGGTCTCTCTTTAGCAGAACATACTCCCTTGCAAGAGAAGAAATTTTACATGACCAGCTACTTGGCTGCAAGCAAACATGTCATCATTAGAATGCCATCGCTTATTTTCCCTCTGTACCTGCCAGAATTTGGGTCTGTACTTCATAGATATTATTGAGATGGGTTTCATCTTGCAATAATGATTTTGCAAGTAGGTACATGAATCCTCGATTTATGATCATAATTAAACCTAAACTTTCCATTGCCAAACAAGGCAGATATTAAGTGAGTTTTGTCCCATTTTGCAACCTTTTTTTTTGGCACAGTTCTTAAGCAAATTACCTCAGTTGTTAAGTGAATCAATCAATTGTTCAGCAAATGTGGCTTTCTCCATTAACTTCGCTTGTCAGAAGCCTGCTGGGAAGGTTACAAGTCATGTTCACCTGATCCCAGGACAGTGCAGCTGACATAAAGACATGCCAGTTGCCAAGTGCCCAAATTTTTATCATGTGACCACAAGGATGTTGCATCAGTCACAAGTGTGAAAAACAGTTATATGTCACTTTTTTCCGTGCTGTTGTAATTTCAAACAGTTGCTAAATGAATGGTTGTACGTCAAATTGATCCCTAAAATAGTTATGTTCAATATTCCTGGGGGAGTCAGAAATATAACTAAGCAATACAAGAGGAAGAAACCTACCATTCAAAGCTTGTGCAGCAGTTAACAGATTGATTCAACTAAATGAAAAGTACATAATACAGGTAGCCCTCAACTTACAACCACAATTGAGCCCAACCTTTCTGTTGCTAAGTGAAACATTTCAGTCAATCTGCTCCATTTTATGACCTTTCTTACCACAGTGGTTAAGTGAATCATTGCAGTTGGTAAGTCAGTGTCCTGGTTGTTAAGTGAATGTGGCTTCCCCATTGACTTTGCTTGTCAGAAAGTTGCAAAAGGGGGATCACATGACCCCAGGACACTGCAACTGTCATAACTATGAGTCAGTTGCCAAGTGTCTGAATTTTGATCACATGATCATGGGGATGCTGCAACAGTCGTAAGTGTGAAAACTGTCATAAGTCATTTTTTTCAGTGCTATTGTAACTTTGAATGGTCACTAAATGAACTGTTGTAAGTTGAGGACTACCTGTAGTTGCATCCAATAAATTTCTCAAAAGAAGTTTACTAGTGAAGTCCAATTCTAGCAGGGGTTGATGATAAAACAATGACAAATTCTGTACCTAGGATTCATATTTGAAAGACCGAACATATTTCAGATACTAGTCATGGGGAAATGATGTTTTCTACCATGAAATAGAAGCAAATGGCCTTGCTTCTTTTATTGTAATTACACCTGAGTGTTGTAATGAGGTAACGAATACTAGGTTAAACATCTGTTTTGTTGTTTGGAGTTCATTGATGGAATTGCTGCGTAGTTTAGAAGTTAGCTCTTGATCATTTCTGAAAGTTGTAACGAGAATTATGTCTATATCCCCTTTCGTTATCCTTTCGATCTTCCAAATAGTCTCTTAATAAATGTTAGACGATATAGGCCATGGTCTAACGTCATATTTCTTAAATCTTTTCCTCTCAGGGCCCCTTCCCACTTTTAAAAATTATGGAGGACCCCAAGAAATCTTTATTTTATATGGTTTATATTTATTGATACTTACTTTGTTAAAATAGATGTATTCATAGAATATTTATGTATTGGATACATAATATTCAAATCTGACAATGTGAAGCCTATTAGAATATTAACGTAAAACGATTTTCGTAAAATGCCCCTATATTTTTAACAAACAAAAATAATAATGAAGAGTGACAATGTTTTAAATTTTTGCAAACCTATCAGTGACCACACTGATCTAAGGGAACATGGTGCAGAACTAATGTTCAACTTAAGTCATGGATGAATTTGGACTGACTTCATTTTTAAGTTGCGTAGAGTTTCATTAACAAAAGGTAAAACTGAAAGTTTCACCGACTCATTTGCAATGTGAGGAAAATAACACAGACTTTTCAATTACTTATTACAGTCCTCGACTTACGACCACAACTGAGCCCAGAATTTATGTTGCTAAATGAGAAGTTTGTTCTCTATAAATGAATCTACTCAGCAAATCCCAAAGTCAACATTTTACTTTTTTTCTATCTCGAGCACAAAGTCTAGATGCATTTTCCAAAGTAGAAACAAAACTGGATATGTTCTTTTCTTTGATTAAAACAGTTAATTTAGCCACCTCTGCTAGTTCCATCACTTTTTCCGTCCATTCTTCCATTGTGAGGATTGATACATCATTCCATTTTTGTGGATAATATATCAGCACATATATAAGAACGTTCCAGTTGTTTTGTTTTTTTCAAGTTCCTTGTCCAGTAGTTCGAAAATAAAAACTTCTGCTTTTAATTTTATATTCATTTTAAGAATCTTCTGCATTAAAATATGAATCTGGCCCCAATATATCTTTGCTTTATCACAAATTCACCAAAGATGATAAAAAGTTCCTTCTTTATCATTAAATTTCCAACATACATTTGAAATACCATTATATATCTTTGATAATCTATCAGATGCTACCAGAAGTTACATCATTTTGTAGAAATTTTCTTTTAAATTATACCGGTAGTTCAGTGTAAATTTTCCTGATGACACACCAGGAAGCATTTTTTAGGAAAGAAATGATGGTCAAACCAGACTGGTGGATTGATCTGGTACTCAGATTATCTTTTAATCAAGATGAACATAATCTCAAGTCAAAAGAGGTGGAATTGGCAAGACGTGTTTGTCACTGGCCTACATACTTAGAGCTGAAGGAAAGATTTAATTTAGATTAAACAATGTTTGAGGTTTGAAAATGCAAAAAGTGAATTTGAAATTGTACTGTCTCTTATGATGAATACATTATTGCCAATGTCTATAAAATGATGTTGAAACTGAATTTGGAAAATGAATACATGAAACATTATATGATTCAATGGGCAAAGAACTTTGGGCATAATATAATGCATGAGTAATAGGAAAACATGCGGACGAAAAGTTTAAAAAACAAAAACACAACATTCTCTTCAGACATCAGGATTATCACTTAGTCAACCTTCCATAGGTGTGTACATCTCTAAAGATGAAACAAGTTTGAAATCTCCCTTGTTCCTTTGCAGTTAGCTTAGAATCTTCTTTGAAAAGAATAATTGCTGCTTGCACACCGAGCATTTTAAAATGCTTCCCAAAATATTTAGGAGAGAGTCTTTAGACTTCTCTGAGGTTGCCGAATACATATGGCATGAATTTTTAGAAAAATCTGCATTCTAAGTTTTTGTAGCAAATTAGGGTCTTTTACTGCTTTTATTTATTTACAAAGTTTATTACACACTGTCAATCTTCTATACTGAATGTTTTAAATTAGATAATATTAATTATATTGATTAAAAAAATAAAATTATATTTCGGCACACCTCTTTGTATACCATTCAATTTGGCATCAACTATTATGTAGTTACCTATCTCTTTGCGCTAGGGGTTAAAATAAATGATTTTTAATTTGTAAATATTTATCAAAAAGTAAAATTAGAGTATTTATTTTGTACATAAGTACAAAAAAATAAAAGACCAATAGAGGAGCGAAGTTCACAAAAATGTATGTACAAGGAGAAAGCTGTTCAGTGAAATAGTTGAAACCAGTACCTATAAATAGTATTATTGTTCGATCACCATGTATGTTCTATGGAATGAATGCGCTTATTTATCCATATTCACATGCCATAAAGTTACTGCCAGGGATTGAAAAAGTAATTTGAACACTACATAAAATAGGAAGTATATTTGTGAACTACTTAAACTGCAATTCTTTACCCACAAACATTAAATTCCCTTGAACTCAGTTGGATTGACTTTAAATAAGTATATATAGAGGAAATGAAAAAGTATGGGTACTTTTATAAATTCCTTTTGATCTGTAAGTAGCGTAAGGCAATCCCTAGGGAAACAGTGCCATTCACTTTTCCTGAAATGTTGCTTTCATATATTTTTAAAGGCTTTTAAGTATTTTATGTGTGGTAATAGAGTTTTGTATCACCTTAATTATATACTAAATCTGATATTCTGAAACAGAGAAAACACTTGTAGCAAATTCTACATATTTTAAAGAAAGATATAGCAGAAATATGTTATGACGAGTTTTGTATGGTGTTATTAACTGCTTCCTATTTGTGTGTGTGTGTGTGTGTAAAGGGAGAGAGATTTTATTCTTTTTCACTTAGAGGAGTGTTGAATAAACAAACAAACAAATAAATAAATAGTCTTAGACCTGTCTCTGCTTATCAATGTGATAATTCACCAAAGTAGAAGAGAATGGGACCAAGTTTGATGTGGCTGGGGGAGGGGGCCAGGAAAAACTCCAGATATAAAAATGGATCAGATCTATCCAAAGGCTATGGAGAAAAAAAATCATAAGAATTTAAATTCAAAGCCTTTATTGTCATTGTACATCATGTATACAACGAAATTGGTTATTCTACCTGTAGGAGAGAAAGTTGGGCAGTGTGTTAAAATGCCACATTCCAATAGAAGTTCCCTGAAGATGGCTTCCAGCACCAGTCCAAAAGCTCAGAAGACTAAAACTCTGGTCCTGGTGACTGGCCCAGATTGAATCCTGCAACATTATCCTGAGACATGTGTATTTGCTTTCATTTGTTAGAATGGTACCATCTGCTCTACGCTTAAGCCCATCTGGTCTCTTGGTCATATAATCCTAGGTGGAGTTGGAAGGAAATCCTGAAGCAATGGACTGTATGCTTTCCTTAACATGTACCCAAGGAACTTTGATTATTCGATGGAGGGAGGGAGGGATGGATGATGGATGGGCTAGCAGGCAGGCAGGCAAACATAGTAGATAGACAGATAAACATGCTTAATTGGACGAAGGTCCCTAATAAGTGTTGAGATGTTCCAAACACCATAGAAGTGTTCTGTTTCTACAAGTGGAAGGAAGTATTGTGCTTTCCAATCCTGATGTCTAGACTGAATACATTTTTTAGAACAGGATCAAAGCAACTATTCCTTGACTGTGCCTATATTGACTTAAAGCCACCCATAATCAAACACTTCTCATAGGCGTAAATAAGCAAACCCTTCAACTGTTGCCTTCAGAATAGAGAACACCTCCAAAAAGTCATATGTGTAGAGGTGCTTGGAGAAACAGTAAGCCTGAAAACCAACCTATGTTCAATGTCAGACACTGCTTCTATTCATGGTCCTGGCAACCTCCGGACTATTTCCTGCCCCCTCCCCCAAAACCAGCAACAACAAAATAGCATTTCAAAATTAGAAAACAAAATACCTGTTGTGAGACTGCTAGCCAGGTACAGAAAGAAACTCGGGGTGGAAGATTTATTTGTAAGTGCAAATACGTCCTCCCACTCTGACCTCCTGCATAACCTCAATCAGGTTTTCATGCCAGAACAGCAAATACAAAAAAAATTTATCAAGGAAACTGAAAGGCAGAAGAGGTTATGGCCCCAGCTACATATTAGTGTGGGGGCCTGAATACAACTTGTGTGCTTCAGCTAGCCCCATAATCAGATTCTGAAATAACTTTAAAGCTAGTAAAAGCTTTTATTTCACATTTTTCTTTGACCTCAAAATCAGTATACAGGTAGTTCTTGATGTATGACCATAAACGAGCTCTGAATTTATGGTCAATCATAAGTTGAGACGTCATGTGACCAGACCTGATTTATTTATTTTTTTGCAGCAATTGTTGATCGAACACCACAGTCATTAAGTGAATGCCATGGTTGTCATAACTTCGAAAATTGTTGCAATTGTTGTTGTTTTTTTGGGAAGGGTGTCTGTCGTAACTTGAAAGTTAAAGTACCAAAGGTGCTTTTTCAAGAGGCAACTGGACTTTCTTTGTTTTTTCCTTGAAGTTGTTTCACTTCTCATCCAGGAAGCTTCTTCAGTTCTGACTGAAGAAAGTCCAGTTGCCGCTTGAAAAAGCACCTTTGGGACAATTATGAACCGGATGATTGAGAATCTCCGTAGACGTTAAAAGTTAAAGCTAAATTCAGATAATTTTATACAAGTACTTTGCTAGCGTTTGAACTGGATTTATTTAAAACAGATCCAAATATATGACAAGTTCATAATATGTAGTCATATCTGCTCTGCTGATAGAAGGTTCTTTGATCCAGCTGAAGTTTGTATGTTAGAAAACAAGGAGCAGGTATGATGGAGATTCCTCCTAATTTACCTTTCTTTTGGCAGCTCCGTGTACTCCTTTTTCCAAACTTCCTCCAGAGGATTGGGAGCCTATGTGGAGACTTGAAAAAAAGAGAAACATTTGATAATCACCTTTCTGAAAATTTCTGTCCGTGGAAACCTCTGCTGATTAAACAGACAGAAACTATTAGACAACACTTACCAATTTTCATACAGGCTTATAAGGAGAGCATAAATTTTATATCATAGGCTACCATGCCTCAACTTGGTGTCCTGCCAATATATTAGAGTTTCCAGACTTCCCAACTAGCATATTCATAACTGGGAATTCTAGGAGTTTGTTTCAAGCCTAGAGTACATCAGACTGGGAAAAGAAACTTTGGTATGTATGTATATACATATATATTTATTAACTATAACCATGCTTATATGCCATCAAATCTGGAAAACAGAGTAGAGAGCCACCAATTCTGAAGGGCATAGAGATTAACAACACAACTGTCAAAAACATACAATTATGAAATAATATAAAACCCAACACAAACCTAAACATTAAAGTCAGATGATCAGTTGCATCAGCTCTATCTGTGTAAAGCAGCTAACTCCATTGAAAAAATCCATCTTGACAACCTTATGAAATAACATAAGGGTAGATGCAGCTTGAACCTCCAAGTGGAGGAAGCACCGTGGAAAAGGTTTTGCTTCCAAGTCCTCCCTCCTCTTTCATATAGTTTCATACAAAAACCATCCATGTCAAAGACATAGGATGGGCTAATTTGACATAGAGGAGATAGTCTTGGGGACAGCTAGGAGCCAAGCCACATTGGCCTTTATAATTAAAACCAGAACCTTATACTGTACCCAGAAACCTGAACTGTACCTAGACCCTCTAATATTGATGGCTAAAGCCACCAACATGTGAGCTGCTGCATTTTGTACCAATTGCGTTTTGTGAGTTGTCTTTAAAGGCAGCCTCTTATAAAGCTCATTGGAATAGCAGCAAGAGCATGAGGCTGGGCCACAGGTGGTGCATCAGCCAAAACTGAACCTAGGCCCTTCTGGCTGCGGTCTCCAGGCAAAACGGCCTAGCAGGAATCTGAAGCAGACAGAGAACCAGGTAGTTTCATGACAAAGAAGAACTCTTTTGGATTCCGTCCTGACCTCCACAGCCTAGCTAGGACTTACCCAGTGTTTGCAGGCTGCCTAGTATTTACCTTTAAATTGTTCAAAATGGGATAATTAAGTGGAGTCTAAATATAAATCATGTTCCGTATGTGTACAGGAGGAGGCAATATTTAGGAGAAAAAATGTTTAACTAAAATGATTATAAAGACAGGGTTATTATTTACATTGCTTATGCTTCCTTCATTTTAATAATTTAAACTCTTAGGCTCAGTTTCTAAAAGTGGTTCCAAGCTTAAAAATAGCACTACTCTGCAACTTTTGAATAATGCAGTATTATACATATGTTTCTGTTATTTATTGCAGAGTTCCCCAACATTTCTGGCTTTGCGGAGTGGGGGCTGGAGGGGATGGTTCCACACAAATGACCGGCTATCACATGCATGTGCACGTAGCTGCATTTGCACAAATGGCATGCACATGCGCCTGCCACTCATGCAAATGGCATATGCACGCTCGCCCAATGCTCACGTAACTGAGGATGCATGTGCATGCACGCGCATGCTCAATACATTAAGCAAAGTACTGCATTTCTTTCTTTTCCTTGGTCAGTATTAGAAAATAAACATATTTAAAACAGTCAAATAAAAACTTGGCTTGTTGGATAATTTTCCTTAAGACAGTTATATAGATGATAGATTTAGATCCAGTTCATCCACCGCACAAATGTAGTACTGCTAGCCTTTGACTTATGACCATTCTGTTTAATGACTGTGCAAAGTTACAACAGTACAAAAAGAGTGACTTACAACTGGTCCTCATACTTCTTACCATAAATGTGTGCATTTATGATAGTTGCAATGTTCTAGAATCATGTATTCACCATTTACAACCTTCCCAGCAGCTTTGGACAATCCAAATCAATGTAGAAACTGGATTTACTTAATGACCATGTGATTCATTTAACGACTGTGGCAAAAATGGTAGTACCACTGGTTGTACCAAAGACTTTGGATGGAAGTGAAGTGGATTTTTAGATCTTACCACTGTACTTATTAAGACTGAGACACATCTGTTCTTTATTTGTGCATAGCCTACCTAATCTTTTCTCGGAAAATTTTATGTTTTCACCTCTTCTAATGTGAAACAGGCTGCTCATTTTAATACTCCCTTCCAAATTTATGTTATTGTATATGTCTTGCTTTCACATTCTAATCCAAGATTACTGAATGATACTTACCGCTTACATTACATTCATTTTATGAGTGGATCTGTGTGTGTGTGTGTGTGTGTGTGTGAGAGAGAGAGAGAGAGAGAGAGAGAGAGAATATAGACATACATGCTTAATTGCAAGTCTTCATCAAGTGTTAATAGGTTCAACACACCATAGAAGTGTATACACTTCATGCACACTTTCTTATATGTGGCTTGCTCCCTCTGGTGGTACACAAAATTCATAACTGAAAAGAGTTGGGCTGAGTTGGGTTTGCAAGTAAGTTAGAAGGGACACAAATCTGAGTGCTAATACCATAGATTCAATGTAAAAATGAAGCCTGACACATACTAAACAGTGCTTTTGATTGTTAAAATTGTAAGATCACATAGATTCTGAGACAAGTAGCCGCAGGAGCCTTTCTTAAAAGTTCTAAAGTAATATTTTATATATCCCAAATATATATTGCAATAAGATCCGCTGACTTGAGTAGGGAGGGGGTTGGACTAGAAGACTTCCAAGGTCCTTTCCAGCCCTATATTTCTATGATTCTATACAAACCTTTCTTTTAAAAAATGTAATGTTACCCAAAGGCTTCCATCATTTGTCTACAACTTCAGATTGCACCTTTTTTATATCCTACAAGGGTCATAAATAAATTCAAATTTAGAACATGCAATAACTGCATATCTAAACAGAGTGAGTAGAATATTTTACTTAGATAGCATATTTTATTTTTTATTTATTTTTTTTACATTTATATACCGCCCCATTCCGAAGACTCGGGGCGGTTTACAGCTTATAAGCAATACTC
>JANHFL010000875.1:140209-153376 GCA_032468155.1 Oxyrhabdium leporinum
AAGGAAGGAAGGAAGGAAGGAAGGAAGGAAGGAAGGAAGGAAGGAAGGAAGGAAGGAAGGAAGGAAGGAAGGAGTATGCTTCCCTTTTCAAGAAGCCAATAGATCCAACCATTCAGCATAATGTTTAGCCAATGTCCAATTTTTCCCGCTTAGGGAAAATTGTTGAAGAAAAGTAGTCAATCTGCAGCTTCAAACAATCTTGGGTAATGCCTTACCTGGCATCCTTCCATAAAACTGTGTGTGTTGTGTATGGGTGTGTATGGGAGAGAGAGGCTTCCAATATGTTACATGCTTACCAGCAGATAGAAAGAAAAATGACCAAAGAAATGAAATAATTTCTATTGATCCATTTTCTGTGTCTTGTATCATTGACGTGAATGATTAGAGAAATCACCCACCTCCTTTGGAAGTAAGATCTATCTTGCAAAGTATAAATGTTATTTATTGTTAAAAAGATAAAATGCTAGTACTGCTTTTCATTTGTGTTACATGTAAAACATACGGTATCAAAGACATAAAGAGTTATTCCGATTACATGTCCAGACTTAGAAGGATCTTCCATACAAAACATAAAAGATAGTATCAATTTCTGGCCAGACACAAGTTAATGCTTGCCCCTAGATTATGAGAACTCTACTGTAAAGAGGTTCCAAGTAGCATTTATTTGCTGCCCAAAAGAAATTAAAAGTAATATTGCACAATATTTCTAGCCACACTTTTTGGCTTTTCCTTTCAAAATAGTTGTCTTTAACCAAAACAGACTTTCCTCTATCTCAGTTTTTCCAGTAGTCCCTTCTAGGTTGCTAAGGTTTATACTGTACTTCATTTAATAGTGGGGTTGCTAGGTTGACAAAAGGTGGCCCATTTTCTCTTCTCGGCCTCAGTTCTCAACTTGTCCCTTTATTTTAAAAAGACAAACCATTTTTCCTTCTAGTAGAAAAGAAAGAGGTTTAGGTAATCTCATTTTGTACATGACCCAAGGCATATATTTTTTCCTCCTACAGATAGATATAGGTTGGGGAAATTAGCCTGCAAGGATATATACTAGAAATGTCTATGCTTGTCTCAAAAGAAAGGCTGGCAAAGCAATCTTGTAAAAACATGTGCACAATATGCAGTTTGATTGTTGTGCTTAATGTTTAATTCATAAACTGCAGAGGTTTTCAATAAAATAAGTTTAGCAAATACAGGAAGGCGCAGTCTGATTTAAAAAAAGTGGGGAATGCCCTCAATGCACTACAATTCTCATAATCCCCGACTAGCTTCTTTGATAGCCATGGCTGTCTGGGGAAGTATGTAATCTAGAACATCTGGTGTATACCAGCTGCACAATACAAAACTACACATGCAATTTTATCAATTTAACTTTATTGATAAGAAGTTAGACTGATGAGGACAGGAATTAGCACTCCCACATAAAGTACCATAAAGTACCATTATGTCAGGTGATCCCCAAAGGCCATCTAAAGCAGTGGCCTACAACCTTTCCAGGTCGGGCCGGTGGGGGGGGGCAGGGGGGATAGTTTTGTGCACGTGCCGCTTTCTCAAATGCAGTTTCACTCACCCACTGCTTCTGTGGCCTGGTTTCAAATGGGCTAAGGCCCGGCAGTAGGTCGCAGACTGAGGGTTGGGGATCCCTGATCTAAAGAATGGCTTCTTTATTGATTTGGCAGAGCAGAAGGAAAAAGCCTTACATTTAAGTCCAGAAGCACAGAGCTAGCTAAGAGATTTTCTTTCTGTACAGTGCTTTGGACAAGTTTTATTTTCTTCATACTTCTCCGCAATAAAAACGTTAAACTTGCTGAGTAATAGTGGTGAGCATTCCATAAATAAGCCAGTTCCTAAAGTGGTTAAATCTCTAGAAAATCACAGTTAACAGCCAAGCCTATGTGAAGCCTTACTCTATTTCAGTATTCTACGTGATCTTGAATGGTGTTGTTCAAATTATTAAAACAGCTGGTGTGTTCAGGCATGCATTATGATTGGGGGGGGCAGGGGGGAGAGATCAAAAAGGGCTTGGAATTTTTACAGGGGGAGCCTCGTTTGGATCTTCTGAATATAGGATCGGATATCTCAATCATAACAAAGTTCTGTAAATAAAGAAGTACTCAAAAACGAAGCATTTCTGGTTCA
The DNA here is from genome assembly GCA_032468155.1 of Oxyrhabdium leporinum. NCBI lineage: Eukaryota > Metazoa > Chordata > Lepidosauria > Squamata > Cyclocoridae > Oxyrhabdium > Oxyrhabdium leporinum. The sequence goes on from JANHFL010000875.1 coordinate 142,343, forward strand.
ATCTTATGAGAAAGTGATGAAGTTGGGCAGAACTTCTTTATCATAAAAATAGAAGGGGGGACGGGACAGAAGAAGCAAGACAGAAAAAGCTTCAAAAAGAATTGTGTGTAGCCTACGAAGACACATTAATATTTACTGAGCAAAAAAAATTGCATGCAAAAAAAATTCAGCATCATTCTGTAACAAGTTGATATATAAAAGGAGACAATCCTCCATTGTCAAATTCCCCGTTAATCTGTTTCCATGCAGTTTACTGAAATTCTTGATACAACTGACCTGTAATTCTTATTTTGTTTATTGTCATGAGGGTCATATCAACGCAGGGGTGTCCCATGACGTATCACGACTTTTTTTCCCCTTCGCTAAACCAGGAATGAACATGGCCAATGTGTGATCATCTGGCCCACGGGCCATGAGTTTGACACCCCTGTATCAGAGCACTGATGATGTTACCTAGTTTGGGTAAAGAAATGTTTGCAAAAAAACAACCAAGTTCAGAGAGCATCAAGGAGCCCTCATTTCAACCCTGAGCTACAAGTATTCTCCTTTATTGTTTATTGTCACTTGGCAATCCTAACCCTTCTTTGAATTTTATATATTTTTAAAGAGGAACCAAAGCACACCTCTAATAATCTACATTATAAGTCTGTTGGATGCCTAAATATTATTTCTCCTGGACTAACTCAGATTACTCCTGCGTTGTTTCATCTTCATCTGCCAGTCAGTGAGTGCTTTTGTAAAAAAACAGAACATACTTGTAGAAAAAAACAAATTTCTTTAAGCTCTCAAAAAGATGATTATTCACCCTAATTTTATATTTATGTATTTGTATCCCACCTTCATTATTTTTATAAATAACTCAAGGTAAAAAACATCCAACACACCTTCACCCTCCTGTTTTCCCCACAACAACTATGTGAGGTGAGTTGGGCTGAGAGAGAGAGAAACTGACCCAAAGTCACCCAGCTGGCTTTCAGGGCTAAGATGGGACTTGAACTCACAATCTCTGGTTTCTAGCCTACTGCCTTATCCACTAGACCAGGACTGTCAAACTCCCGGCCCACAGGCTGGATGAGTCACGCGCTGGCCATGCCCACACCTGGTTTATTGAAGGGGGGGAAAGTCCTGATACGTCACGTGAGGACGTGAGTTTGACACCCCTGCACTAGACCAAACTGGCTCTCTACTTTGTCATTGAACATTTTAATCTTTTTTTTTTTTTCAGTTGAATTTGAAAAGTTAAGGACAGGATTAAAATTAGACAGACATTCTCATCAATACACTACTACAGCCCACTGTAATATTCAGTAACTATCAGCAAGCATCAAATCCTTGAGAAATAATATGATTTCAGTACCAAGTCAATGATAAAGAATATAAGAGCATTTTTCAAGAATGCTTCAACTATCAAATAGTCATATTGGTCTTTCACATTTCGACATTTCCATTTTAATATGACCAGATCTAAGAAAGAATAGAGTGTTATCAGTTCTTGAAAGAAAATCAATTTTTCTTTTTCTGTTTTCTTTTAAGGGCCAAATATTTGTGCTAGTATTACTGACATGAGTAAAAAAATTCCCAGCTAAGCTAGTCTCCCCTGTCTTCTTACCCTAACTGCAGTGTAGATAGTTGTAGGACTAACATAACCAGAAAACCATACCAGTGGTCACAATTTATAGATTCCACTCTAGAAACAAAATATTTCATTCTTCCAATCCCTCAAAAATCTACAAAGGAGAATTACTAGTTTCACATGTTTATCTTCCAACTCAAAATTGAGCACTTTTAGGAGGCTAACCCTAGAGAAAATAAAAGTCACATTTAAATCAGCATTAATACATATTATGTAAGACAAGCTGTATGAATAGATATCCTACCAATATAAAGATCAAGGTAGATATTTGCTGAAGGTCTGTAGACATAATGCTTACTAATCAGGGAGCAAAAATAACAGTAGATTATTCAAATCAAATTATTCCATTTTATAGATAAAATGTAACCAAATGACCTGTTTCTAGACTTATATTATTGTGAAATTGGTAGATTTGGGCCTGGAATCAGAAAAGGGATAATATGAAATATTCTTGCAAGCAATAACAATATATAATACATTCTTTTAAAAAGACCATTTGAGCTTACCTTTAATATTTACATTAGGTACTCATACAAATTATTGTGAACTTTAAAAGATCTAGATGCAACTGGTGTTCGGTTGCAGGCTAATTTGTTGTAAATAATATATCAATTTTTAATTATCAAAATAATTTAGGAGGTTTCATGAAAATATTAGAAGAAATATGTTTTTTCCAATATTACTCTTTTTTTCAGACAGTAGTTATATAGCCACTACAATAATAACAACAGCCATGGACACTTCAGATTAATGATGTACATTTTTATTGTAAGAAAAGAATGTCCAAGGTTGTAGGTATAATATGATTATGGGAAACATAATACTGCTCTTTTAAAATTAGGATTAAATAATTAATGCAAAGTATTATATATAATCCAAACTTAGTTTTCTTGGATATGCTAGCAAGTATATTATTTATTATCATGGTTCATCCTTGCCTGCATAAGTGATACAATATGTTTAATTTGTCACTAAAAGATATATATTTCAAATTATCTAGAATCACCTTTTGCTTTATGTTAAGCAATTATATCCACACAAGGAAAAGCAAATATTCATTTTTATATGTTCAGGCACGAAAACTCTAAATCAGGGGTGTCAAACTGGTGGCCCGCGGGCCAGATGCGTCACGTGCAGGCCATGCCCATCCCAGCTCTGAGAAGGGGAAAACCGTTATGAAATGTCACATGACGGCAATGTGATGCCGCGAGTTTGATACCCATGCTCTAAACACAAAACTTGCAAGCTTGGGGTCTGATTAAATTGTTGCAATATTAAGCAAACAAATTAAAAAGCTTAAGAAGCAAATGTATTTTTCTTTGGAGCTCCTGGGATTATTTAGATATGATACAAGTATAATTCCTAATCATATGTGTCTTTTTCAGATTTACCACTGGATTATCAATTTGCTAGATTTTCTTCAAATAGCTCAATGACTACTGGTTACTACCCCAAACCTCCAAAGTCGTTATCAGGTGGTGAGCGAATGGCAACCAAATAAAACATCTTTAAAGAAAAGCAAATCTGAATCTTCATCATGCTTAAGCAAAAATGTTGGAAGCTACTGAGAATCATGTAAATTAAATACCATATAAATTTAAAAGACATTTTGGAAATGACCTAACCAGGTTGAAGAAAAAGAAGCTTCCTATTTTCCTATTGATTGTGATACATCAATCTACTGTCTAAAACAGGGGTTCCCAACCTTTTCTGTACTCCGCACCCCTAGAATGCTTCTGATATATTTTCACACCCCTTACGAAAGTAAATAATTATATGCATATAATTATGCATATACACTATAATTTTGAAACTTCTAAACCCACGTTTTTGCACCCTCTGGAATATCGTCTCATACCCCAGGTTGGGAACCCCTGGTCTAAAATGTTCTTTTCATTCTGTTTTTTAAAGATTTGCTGCAGACTTATATTTATGGGTACCTTTGCCAATCCATGTATTACATGGCCACCTTGTATCCGTAATAACACAAGGGGAGCATGTACCGTTAACCGTGAGCAATATTCTAAGAAAGCTTTGTACATACTCAGTCCTGGGGTGAGGTCCAATTGCATCATTCTTCATACTGAAAAAGTGGTATATATGTGTGAATAAATCTGATTGATTTAGGATTTTGAGGATTATGCAGAAAGGGCTGAATTCCTCCACAGTGAAGGATAATAATTAGCCTTTCTTGTCAAAGTCTGATTAAATTTTGTAGCTTGAAATAATTTTTAATAATCTGAATTAGAGTCCAAACCTGTCAAATTAAGTGAATTGACCTTTAGAAAATCTGTTCTGAGAAATATATTATTAGCCTGCTTCCTGTTCAGGGAAAACATAAAATTTTATATTTAAGCAGATTAAGATGCTGAACACTGTTTTGCTGCTACACATTTACCTAATCTATAAACTGCCTTCACCACTGGTATTGAAAAAAGTATGTAACTTACATCCCCTTTTGTGAGTTTACTTGCAGGATGGTATCTCCCTTTCTTACATCGTCATTCTTTTTTATAAAAGGAAATCTGTAACTATTTAGAAGGATGGCCTGGAATTCAAATTTGTAAAAGAAAGAAAGAAATTGTATATTGGAATTGTGAAATTATTCTGAGTCTTCTAAGATTCAAAACTTAGTTTTTGCATTACTGTGATACCAGAATGTGCTTGTCTATTCAGAAGAGATTGCTTTTCAAACCAGTTGAGTTTACTTTCTCATAAATTGACATAGGATTGCAATGAAGCATATAGGAATAAATGTTAGTTCACATCTAAGTAAATAAGTGTAGGATTATGTTTATGTCCATTCGTGTTTTCTCAGTAAGAAAAATCTTGGTACGTTGGATTACATTCAACTTTTCTTGCATGTGGACTACTCCCTCAGAAAGGGTGATCTGTTAGGATAAATCACAGTTCAAGGATCTGGTAGTATAAACTTGAAATGTCGTGATTTCTGAAGCCTTCCATCTGATTTGGCAGTTCTCATCTGTATGAAGTTGAAAATAAAGGTTATTTATTCTTGAGCGGCTCTGGATTCTGTTACTTACAGAAGAAAAATAAGAATCTGCTATGTAGAATGCAATAAATATAATTAATGACACTGATGTATTGTTAAACATTGACAGGTGCTTAGTAGGTACTAAAAGAAATTACAAATTCAAAATCATGACTCATTTTCTTCATTTTTAAGGACCTGTTATGGTTAGAAAGGGAAAGTTAAACTTTTCATCACACAATAGAACATCACACAGTAGAGCCAGTCCATATCTCCCTCTTAATTCATTTGCGGGGGAGGGGGGGACACATTGAAAAATAAAATCACTTATCTTGAATCTGTGACATGTTATTTTCCACTCAACTCATCTTACATTTAAGCATTCTGGCAAGCTATATAATTTACTGAAGACTGTCAAATTAAATAACTTTAGGATAATTTGGTCAAGTGAGGTTCCCTTTAATACATATATTTTCCTCCAAGGCAGTTCCTAGAATATTTTTCCACTAAGGTGGCAGCACCTTACTACACATCCAAATATAAGACAGGTTGAAACCTCATGGGAAGTAGGCAAGATTGAACATGCATTTAACCTGTTTTTCCTTTTCAAAGCAACATTATGAAAAGGAGAGAAAAGTGAATTGAACAAAAGAAATAAAGGATATCGAACTTTGCCTTGCTTACACCTCAACATTATTCATTACAGTATCTCTCTCCATATCTCTATTGTTGCAAATCATCCTCCATTCTACCACATGTATACACTGATTCACCTATTGCCTTTTATATATAGGCTGTACTGGGAATTAAAAACCCCTGGAAGAAGGCAAAGGCAGATCGCTACCATAATATTGTCGAATAAATTTCATGGATATGTTGAGCATCACTTGAAGTAGAAGACAATGCTGATGTTGATAATTAAAAGTATTCCCTTCTTTGAAATTAAGCTACAGTGAAAATTCTTTTCTCTGGCAAAACTTGCTATTGCTGGACAACACAACATCAAACAGCACATATTTTTTTCCAGGACAGAAAATCAGAACTACGTACTTTTCTATTGTAAAATTATTCTAATTTTCTAGTTTAGCTGGTACAAAAATAGCATTTCTTGAGGTGGTTTCTTCTATCATGCCTACCAGGTAAACGTTAAACCCATTGGATTACATACTGAGGTCAGTGACAAGATTATTCATCTCAGAGAAAAACTAAAATGACTAAATAATATTTATGCAACACAACGTAGTCTCTTTTTTCCATTTGTGGCTATCAGAATATGCCTCTACTATTGGTCTGGCATGTGGCCTACATGCATTCTTCAAGCCAGAATGAAAAACTAGAATCAAACTAGCTTTCAATATGGTTTGCACAGAAAAAGAATTCTACAGGTAGTCCTCAACGTATGACCACAATAGAGCCCAGATTTTTTGTTGTTAAGTGAGACATTTGTTAAGTGAGTTTTGCACCACTTTATGACCTTTCTGGCCACAGTTGTTAAGTGAATCACTGCAGTTGATAAGTTAGTAATTTGGTTATTAAGTGAATCTGGCTTCCCATTGACTTTGCTTGTCAAAAGGTGATCACATGACTTTGGGACAGAGAAATGGTCATAAGTATGAACCAGTTGCCAAGCATCTAAAATGATCACATGATCATGGGGATGCTACAAAGGTATAACTGAAAAGTGATCATGTCAGTTTTTTCAGTGCCATTGTAACTTTGAATGGTCACTAAATGAACTGTTGTAAGTCGAGGACTACCTATATTATTGGAATGCAATGGCAAATTAATTCACCAGAAGCCAGGAAGTAATGGATTAAATGAAATAGAAATGAGAGTTGTAATATACAAATCCATGTTGAAGTTATACAGCAGCAAATCAAATTAACTTAGTTTGTTGAGATCAGGAACTGGATATATTAAAGCCAAATCTCCCTACAACAGTCATAAAAGTGGGCAGAGTATGATTTGTGCAGGCCTGTAAAGTCAGTTATTATGCAATTCAAATTTAATAGCAATACTTTACAATTCATTAATCATTTTTGACCGAGAAAATCCTTGTATACATTGTACATCTAAATCTGTACAGTACATGGACTGGAAGAGTTCCTTTAAAGTGTCCTGTTGCTATTTTTCAGCCTTGAGCTTGGCAAATTATCCCTTGAGATTACCAATTGATGTCTCGTTGAATCTTTTTTTTTCATTAAAAATTAAGCTCAGACACCCTCTGAGTGAGAAACAGGACAGCGAAAGGTTCTTTATAAAGCATCAAGCTTTTGAGGCTTATTTGCCAATGGAACACAAATGTTAGATTTAACAATCAAAAGTAAAAAACATGAGGGACTCTAAATGTTTGGTATGCTTATATATAACATTAAAAGGTGTTTCTTAATCATTAAAAAAGAGAACAGGGAGAGTGAATAAAAAAAATAGATGAGCTCCCAGAAAACGGAGCCTCTGTCCTTGTGAAACAATTTTTTTGCAAATAACATAGTTTGAGTGTTGATATTTACCAGCTTTTTTTTTTACAAGCAGTTCAAAAGATTCTGGTTCCAGCATGCCTAGAATACATGGTGAAGTTATATGGACATCTACTTAGAATTATATGGATATTTCATAGGGTTAATTTTGTTTTTGACATGTGCTTTAGTGCAAAACCACATTTATTTATTTTTTTGAAGAACTGGTCAACAGATGTTATTCATAGAGACAAACTTCTGAAGTTTTTTCAGTGCTATGACAAAAGCATTTTCAATGGAATCGGGATAAATCCCTTCCTTTCCCTAGTCTGAGTTCAAACATGGGTCTCCCAACCCAACAAGTGAATTTCACATATACTTGTCACTGGAAAGATGAAAACCAGACTAACCACTTCTAAACATTTTAATGTTTAAGTTGCTTGGCCAAATTAAAGGCTAGAACACCCAAAATGACCATTATGCAACAGGGATATAAAAGCCAACGCCATTCATGATTCCAATCTGTGTTAAACCAGACAACCTTTGAGTTTGGATAGTCAATCCAAAGCACTTCATTCATTTAAACATTGTGATTTCAGAAAATAAGTCAAGATTGAATGTATGTATTTAGACAGGGACGTCATCTGTTTCAAAGTCTTTTGCATTTGTATGCACATGTGTTTAATCAGCTGTCCAAAGATAGACAAACAGAGGAACTTCATTTATAAAACAGATCTTAAAACTAATTTTAAGCAGAAAATTAAGTGATGTTACAGTTGGGTCGAAACATGTTAATTTGATAGTTTTTGTTCCCTCACTTAATGTGAATGAATGTACCACTGGGACATCTCTATTAGAATGAAAACCAGAGTTTGACATATTAAAGCTTTTGTGAAGCCAAAATGGATTTGAATTATTTTACAAAGTTCAGTCTAATGGTAGAGTAACAATTAACCTTGAATAACAAGCATATTAGAACCATGCTATTATAATTAGTGATGCGTAGTTTTAGTGCCATTAATATGCATACATTCTGGTATATAAACATGTTGACAATGTAAATGTAGTATAATGGCTAGGATGCTGAACCAGGTTAAGGTCCACTCTTCAATAGGGAAACTCTTTGAGTGACTATGGGAAAATCACTATCTCTCTGCCCTACCTAATTCACAAGATTAGAGTTTTGGAGATAAAATAAAAGGTAGTCCCCGTGTCCTGAGTTTTGGAGAGTGACAGGATAGAAGTCAAATAAATACATGGCATATAAGTAAATTATATTTGTCCGAAATTTACAAAGCCAAGAAGCCTCTTTGCATGACGGAGGCATGTACGTTCACTTTCTCCCATTATGTATCTAAGGCGGCATGGGAGATGTAGGTCTAATGTATTATTTCCCCTTCAAAAAAGGACAAAAAATGAAGTTTGTCAAAGTTACACAAATGCAGGAATGTACATAAATAGACCTAACATAGGCAGTAGTTCTTCTTCTGTGGAAATATTAATTGACAAGCATACAGTAAGTTAAAAGGAGGTGGCTTCCTTTCCAGATATGCAGATCTGGATTGAAGCCATGGTTGAAATGAATAATTTTAATTAGTCTCTAAACAACAGGAAGTCCTGCAGTGCCAAATCTGACAGTATACTATTCTGTGCCTCACCTCAAATCTTCCTTCAAGTTGAATGGATCCTTACTCAGATTATCACAAAGGCACAAGAGCAATAGATATTTAGCAATTAGCCTCTAGAGTCTAGACGCTATAATGTGGGTAGAGACAGCCTTATACAGAAGAAAAGGGGGAAGTGTAATACATTTACACTACAACATACCCCTGTGTATTCAGCAGACACATCTGTAAAGGGTTTCTTAGAGCACTCAGATGGATATGCTGGCAGTGGAAACTCTAAGAAGACGTTAGCATGAAAAAAAATATTTCACTATAAATTCAGACTAACGAAACACATGCTATTATAACAGGTGTTTTGTTAATACAATAAATGCAATATAATGCAATTTAATATAATAAAATATAATATAGATGCTGGGCTTGTCAGCTACAAAGCTGACAACCAAGGTTTGAGACCCAAGCACTGTGCAACAGTGTGAGCTCCTACTAACCCAGCTCCTGCCCACCTAGCAGTTCGAAAGCTTGCAAATGAGAGTAGATAAATAGGTACCACAGGGCTGTCAAATTCTCGGCCCATAGGCTGGATGTGTCACACGCTGGCCACAGCCACGGCCGGTTTAGCGAAGGGGAAAAAAGTCCGGATATATCATGTGAGTTTGACACCGCTGAGGTACCACTTCAGCAAGAAGGTTACTGTGCTTCCTGTTTTCATGCTGGCCACATGATGATGAAAGCATCTTTCAGACAATGCAGGCTCCCTCAGCTGAAATTTAGAGAAGAGCACTGCTCTCTTGAGTCAGTCAAGACCAGATAGGAGAAATCTTTAAACTGTTAGTAACATTTTATGTCCAGACCAATAAACCATACTGTGGTTTGACATGATGGTAAGGGAATGGACGGTTCCTACAACATATCAAATAACAGCCACCCAAATAAGGAGATAAGGAGCCCCTTCCATAGCAGCTGTGCACAAGAAAATATTGTATGCATAAAAATACATCTCCCTACTACAAAGCAATCGTAGCAAAAGCACAATCTTCCTCCATGTCTCCATAAAAAAGTGGGAGAGATTGTTTCAAGTGTCAGTAATATGGAAAAAAATGTGTGAAATCCTAACAACATTCCAGAACATTCTTTTATCAAAGGCAGACCAAAACAACATATAAACAATTCATTAGTTTCAAAAAAATTTCATGGGTAAGCTAAAGACCCATGTTTAATGTACTATATTCTGTGATAATGGTAAAACTGATTTTAAAATATTTAACATTTAATATTTATTTTAACTATATTATCTCTTTAATTCTAAAATCAAATGCTTTAAAACACTAAGTAAAATTATTAGAGCTATGAAAAAATAAAGACCTACGCTTTCAATAATGGCAATGGTGGACAACAACTCTACCATCAACCTGAAAGTTTACAGCTACAGATGGATCAGAATTACAATCAGAAAATATTGTTGACAGAGGATGATACTGTTTAAAAAATTCAAGCCAAATGTTTACTTAGAATCATGACTCATTCTTATGTCACAAAGAGTTTGTTTTTAGTAGAGAACAAAATTAACTTCTACACACTCAATAAATATACATTGCAATTTTCAAAAGCATCCATACGTTGAGATTAAATAAGAGACCATAATTACACAGAGAATCTTTTATTTCAGCATTTTTCAGTCTTTTGATCACCTAAAATTAAGAGACCAAAGTGAGTTATTTCAGAAGATTAAGATTCTTTATAAATGACTATTTCATGTTGATTACTGAATTTTATCCAAAAGTGATACTATGCCTCTTTGATGGTAAATTATTGCAAACTGTATTCTAGGCAGTTACAGTAATAAATGTATCTGTCTTATCAGCAGCTAAATACTGTTAAGAATAATTGGTGACTTTCCCCAAAGTATTTTTAAAAGTTGCTTTAAAACTTCTAAACTTTGCCCAAACTACAATTCTCAGAGCCAAAAATGACAAAAATGCAAGAATCCAGCATGATTTTATTTCCCAACCTTTTAACTCTTTTAATCTCATTCCCTCTTTCTTTGTTTAAAATGTTCTTCCTATAGAATAATTAGTTGCAGCATTTCTTCCCTGACCAAAGATCTGGGGAAATAAAATCCTGTTGGATCCCATTTATTTGTATATTTTGCCCCTGACATTTCCAAAACAGCAGCAGTAATAGCAGCTCTCCAGAGGATACTTCTAATTAAAATAATTTTAAGTAACACAATTAATGCATCTCCTGCAAATTTGCAAACTTTGTCCTGAATAACTTCAGATTGCAGGTGGGGATTCATTGAATAAATGAGATTCATTGCACTTCCAT
>JANHFL010000875.1:170246-182253 GCA_032468155.1 Oxyrhabdium leporinum
ACCATGTCCAAAGTAGGAAAATTTAAGCCTGGTCAATTGTACTTCAAGTGAGAATTCTGGGTTAATTTGTTTGATGGGTCATACGTATGTTTTCTTCAAGGTGGTATAGAGAGTAGGTTTTCTCCTTGACATTTACTATGTAAGATAGGTTAGAGTTAGAGGGAGGGAGGGAGGGAGGGAGGGAGAGAGAGAGAGGGAGAGAGAGAGAGAGAGAGAGAGAGATATACTATAAAGGCTAGATAGCTCAGCAAAATGGCATAAATCCTGGTTTTTATTTCTGGCTACAAACCTCTAAAAAGAAACAGCTGACAAGATATATTGCCAAATTGGAAAACTACAATTTCCTGCTCCTTTTCACTGAAAAAAAGCATATGAATTCTAGACTGGTTTATAGATCTAAGCAAGTTTAATAAGTGTCGTCCCCCCCCCACACTCATCAGCTTGCACCTATTTTTGTTATTTCATAGTACTATTATTCCGCCCTATATCTACTCATTGTTTAAAAATGTGCTCCTTTTCAGTAAGGATAGCTGCATAAAAAGATGGTATGGAGTCAATGCAGTTATTCTACCTTTTCTTAAGTGTATTTTATGATAGGAAAAGAAAGAAAAAAACTGGTAGAATAATATAAGAAGGCAACATATAGGAGATAAATATATCTAGATTTCACAATAGAATTGCAGAGTGCTTAAAGCCTTCATCCCCTCCATGAAACATTACCATCTTGTGGGACCTAGGAAGGGTGCCTTTTCTGCCATAGCCCCCACCTTCTGGAACAACATCACTCCCCACAGATAAGGACAGCACCCTCTTTCCTAAGGTTCCAGAAAACTTTGAAAATCTGGCTTTGGTCCGAGGCCAGGGGTTGATGTTCGTGATTTGTTCAGTGGCCTCTGTTATGTTAATTTTGTTGTTTGTTAGAACATATTTGTTTATATTGCCTATTTGATTTAATGTTTCTAGCTGTTTATATGTTTTTCTGTAGTTATTATGCCACCCAGAATCCAGTGGAGTTGGGCAGACAATAAATTTAAATAAAATAAATAAGTCATAGCTGAGCTACAGTGACCAGATCAGCAATGTTCAAAATGACTTGGATCATTTTTAAGGAAGTTGAGTGAGATAAAATGGGAGGCAGGAGACAAAATTCACTATGGAGAGGCAAATGAACTTATTCTCCATCTTGCTTGACTATGCTCTCCATTATCCCTTGATAGTTTCCTCACAACCATTTGTGGGTATTAACTGTTGCCACTATAACTCTATTGCAGGGGTGTCAAAGTTGATTTTTTTGAGGGCCAGATCAGCATTGTAGTTTTCTGCAGGCTGGTTGGGGCGGGGGGGGGATGCCTCCTGCAGCACCCTCCCAGCCAAAAAGGGGGATAGGGGCTACGTACAGCCCCCTGAGCCACGTTTTTGCTAGCAGAGGCACTGCGGGCTGGTCCTTTGCTATTTCCAGACTGGCCCACTGGGCCAGATTTAAGCTCCCTGCAGGTCAGGTCTGGCCCATGGGCCTTGAGTTTGACATTCCTTCTCTATTGCATCTAAAGAGAAGAAACTACATTGCAGTTTTATTAGTGGTACCTACTTGTTCAATTCCAAACAGCTTTTTGTACAAAGGAAAAAAGATATCATTTTCTACTTCTCTTTACCGATATGTGATGGTGTATTATCTGAATATGGGAGAGGATATTGTGTAGCAATATTTCCCAGAGTCCCTCTCTGACAGAAATGGATGGATCAAAAAATATGAAATATAAATAAATCGCCGCCACCTCTTGAAAAATGTTTTCTAATCTTATTTCTGGAATATATAGTAGATAATGCAATATTGGGCGGTCAGATAATTATAGAACACAGAATAAAAGACTTGGAAGGGATCCTGGAGATCTTCTAGTCCAACCCACTGTTCAAGCAGGAGACCCTCTCCCTTTCCGGACAAATAGCTGTCCAATCTCTTTTAAAAACCTCCAATGATGGAGTGCCCACGACTTCTGGAGGCAAGCCATTCCTGATTAATTGTTCTCACTGTCAGGAACTAAGTTCTAAGTTGGATCTCTCCCTGATAAGTTTCCATCTATTACTTCTTGCCCTGCCTTCAGGTGCTTTGAAAAATAGGTTGACCACTTCTCTGCGTTAGCCTCTCACATATTGGAAGACTTCTATCATGTCACCCCTAGTCCTTCTCTTCCTTAGACTAGAAACACCCAGTTCCGGCAACCATTCATCATATGTTTTAGCCTCCAGCTCCCTAAACATCTTTGGTGCTTTTCTCTGTACCCTTTCTAGAGTCTCAACATCTTTTTTGTATCGTGATGACCAAACCGGACACAGTACTCTGTGAATGGTCTTACCAAAGCAATACTAACACTTCATGTAACTTTGATACTGTCCCAATATTGATGCAACCTAGAACTGTGTTGTGCTTTTGGGGGGGGGGGCAGCTTCAGCACATTGCTGGCTCATATTTAAGTGGTCATCCACTTAATTATAGCGATAGCAATAGCACTGAGATTTATATACCGCCCCATAGTGCTGTACAGCACTGTCTGAGTGGTTTACGGTGTCAACATATTGCCCCCCAACAATCTGGGTCCTCATTTATCAACTTCAGAATGATGGAAGGATAGTCAACCTTGAGGTCCTGTCAGGCACGAATTCCAGGCTGTGGGCAGAGTTTGCCTGCAATACTGCCTTCTAACCACTGCCATTATTATATATCTCGACATGCTTTTTTGCATTTGCATTATTTCTATGGGAAGTAGAGCTGAGGAAGAACAAGTATTGCACTCTAAGGGCATCTGTCTCTAAATGAGTATTATATTCTTTCAACTTGAGATCCAGCAGTAAAACTGAAGCTACCAGAAAATATTAATGCCTGAAGGACTGATGCAAACTAACTCTGAGATATTGGGGGAAATATTATAAGCCAATCGTAATTGGTGAAGACAAAGAGAGGGCTTCTTCCATTGACTCTGGCTTTTTGCTGACTAGAATACAATTAACCCATAAGACAATATAGTATCCTAGCTAATTTAAGTTTGTTCCTGTTACGCCGCCAGTTCTGTGCTATTCCAACAATATTGGAATTAAGACAATGACAGATTTTGATAATATTAAAAAATCCTGCTTGTTGCCTTTATGCTGTCAAAACTCCATTTGAGCAAGATAATTGACTCTGGTGATTTTTATTCAAAATTGGACTCTTTGGCATATTCCTTCAAAAAGCAGTAGAGTGTAATCTTTCTCAGCTTGTCAACTAATAACATTTAGAGAATTTACACCTGCTAATATCATTATTATAATAGAACAACTGCAAATTATGTGGCTAAAAGGGACTGTTCAGTTGTTGAAAATAGTAAGCAAATATCAAAGATGAATACTGAGGGAATATTAATATATTCTTTATTGTTGTTTTCATATACCCATGTGGTCAAAAGTATTGGTACTGCTCTGTTTCACGAAGAATTCCAATTTGTTGTGAAATAAGTTGAAAATGAGACAATTAAATGGCATCTAATCGAACTGGGCAGACTACTTGGGTACAGTCTGTCTTTCAGTACTAAAGTAACAGGGGATTCAGATACTTTTCCTAGCAAAGTGCTGAGTACAGAAAATGCTTCTGTTTTTCTTTACAGAGTTTCTTTAATTCCTTTTTTTCAGTATAATACATGTAAAAATTGCTTCTGAAAATGTAGAAATGTCAAGAAACTATGTGTATGTTTGAGAATATATGCATGAAAAGGGGGAGGATTATCTTTGCCTCTTACCTGATTCTGATTTCCTGAATTTCCTTCTAAAATGTACCATTATGAAGAAAATATTTTCTCCTGATTCTTAAAAACAATGTTTATTTTTAGTGCTGTTTTCAAGACTGTGGCAAACGGTTCTGGCAGGATCTTATGTTCTACCCTGTGAATGTATTATTCAGCAGGCTAATTCTTAGACTTCTTTTTTTAGACTGTTTCTCGTTTCATTGTAGTTCACTGGTCAATAATGTAATTGGTTCATGCTGTAAAAGAGGAGAGTCAGTAATTGCAGGAGTGATTTAAGGTTAGAAAGACTCATAAACAGTTTTCTATTTGTTAAATACTGTAGATGGAAACTAATGGACAGTGATTAGAATTACACAGCAGAAGGAACGTGTGGTAGAGAAACTCTAAAATTAAGAATTTAAAAGATAAGTTTATTCAGTAAATAACATGGTGATACCGAAGCCCACATTATTCCTATCTACAGTAGTGATTATCCTAAGATAGAGGTGGTAGAGGGAAGAGGGAAGTTCCTAAGCTGCACAGATTAGAATCAAAAAGAAAACTGAATTGAGTGAAGGAAGAAATGATGAAAGACTCAGAGAATAACAGAAGTGCTACTTAACAGACATGCAAAAGTAAGCCTTTTAAATAAGAAAAAGAGATAAACATGCAGAGTCCCTCTACCTACTTTCTCTATATCCATTGCTCCTATTGCCAGTGGATGCAAAATGAATTGCAAGAGTGGCTAGTCAACATTGACTGAGGTGAAAAGTTAGTTGGTGTCAGAACCTCTTAGTACTTGTTCGGGAAACCATCAGGATGTACCAAGTCAGTAATTTTGAATAATAAATTTTAAAAAGGTCCCAGAAGATGGCGTGACAAATTATTCCTGTATTGCTAACAACAAAGCTACATATAGCCACCAGGAATCAAGCATTCTCATTTGATTATTTGATATTAGACTGTTGAATATTCCCCCAAGTGGCCCGGAATAGGGAAGAATATGCATTTCATAAAACCGAACCAAAATCAAATATAATTAAAATGATCGTGTGATCGTTTCCTAGGTATTAAATACTCCTCTCCCATTGTCACATAAGTTTTAGTACAGTCCAGTGCCCTTCTTGGGAGAGTTGTGGTAGCCACATGGAGCTCTTTGGTGGAATTTACACACCGTAAGAACTTCACGTTGTACCACCCACCACGGCCTGAAAAGCTTTAGCAGTGAGACTTTAAGGCGCCAGCCAGGCTCAGGGGTTGGCATGTGTCACCTCAAGTGACAAAATGAAAAATGAAGAAGGGAATTCCCTTTGACAAGTAATTTTAAAAATTGAAGAAAATAATCAGAACTGATGCATCTCTGTTCAGCCAAATCATTAATTTTCATGGGGACTATGAGCTGTATTGTACAGCAATATCACCACCATGGTTCCACCAGGATCGGAATTCTTAAATTCTCTTCAGCACTTTTTTTCAGGCATGACAATCATATAACCAGTCATCAGTCTGTGATTCTATATGCAAGGTTCCTATTTGCATCCTTATTTCTTCCCTCAAAACAATAATTTATTAGCCTAATATTGGCTCCTAGTTTGGAAAACTTGATCACTCTTGATCATTTAGCTTCTGTTTGTTTTAGCTTCTTACGTAGCTTCTTCTGAAGCTGAATTTTAGCTTTAGCTTCTTCTGAAGCTGAATTTTATGAAACGGCTTTTCACAAGGAAAAATAATATTGTGCAGTAGGTTTTCAATGTCATGCTTTCTCCCTTGGCCTATTTCTGGTTTTAATAATTGAAAACTACTGTTCATTATTTACTTAAATCTATCTTTCTTGGTCCTGTTTTCTCTAACCTTTCCCCTTTGGAGAATTTCAGGAATTCTCTGACTTTCCTCTGGGAAATCCTAGACTGTTTCATCTAAGACCAAAGTTGAAATGATTGGTAATTTTGAAAAGGGGAGGCTACATGGCTATGTTTAAAACACTTTTGTTTTACTTCCATGCAGAGTTTGCCATTTTCAAGCCTTTTAAAATGGGCATGTATTTGGGGAAATACATGCTTCTAATTTAATGTTCAACTTTTTAGCAGCAAGCTATAAATCTCAGCAAGTCAAATGGAAGGATCCTTTTGGCTGAATGGGAAAAAACATGCATGCCCTAAAGGCCAGATATTTCAAATATACTTCCAGGATTCTACTCTGCTGTGTGTATGTTTTTTTTTTCAATGTTTCTCTTAATGAAGACGTGTCACAACCAGATTCTTTAAAAATGACCCTTGCTGACACCTCCCACATTCCAGATCCTTTACTCTACAGCTGTGAACATCAGCCAATTGAACATTCACAATCTTGGCAGAGGTTCACATAATCCCTCTCTCTCTTCCTTTCTTCCTGCTTTCCTGCAAGCACAGTAAGAAATGTTTTACATTAGACATTCTTAATTATTTTGATGGCTGAAAATTTGGTTGTTCTTTTTACAGCCTAGAATTTAGTTATGCCTAATTAGACTGTCACATATATTTGAACATTCTTTGTTATAAGTCCAAAAGTGCATCAGAGATTCTAAAGATCACAGGGCTATTCCTGCAGTAAAAGTCTTCCGAGTCTTCGGAATGAGGCGGTATATAAATGTAAAAAATAAATAAATAAATAAATAAAACAAAAAAAGCCGCAAAGACCATTGGCCAAATTATATTAATGCAAGAAGCTACCAGCACTGTAATTATTCAGCAGAATTACACAGTTAGAAGAAATTAAGCATAATCACTAGATTTAAAAATAGCAGATATGTTTAATAATATTATAACATCATGTTTGCAAACATGATGTATAACTTTTAAACAATCCAATAAGATTATTTTCTCACTTCTTGACCTATAGTTTTATTTTCACTTATTTATCAACCAGTCATTGGATGCCATTTAGGCCCCTGAATTTAGTCAGGAATAGTATTTGAAGACAAAGAGCAATACATAGGATTTTGTTTAATTATACTGTGCACTCTATGTGGTGTAATACATCTGCTCCTAATTTTTGTGGAAGGAACTTGTATAAAGGTATTGTTTGTATTTAAAACCTAAATTTCCCCATATACCTTCCAGTGTTTTAGACAAAAATTTTGGTCATTATTCCATTGACCTCACTTTTCATTCTTCTTTTGCCATTTAGGCTCCTTCAAAAATGATTTGGCTGCCTTCAAGACCTGGAGCTCTAATGCCACAATGAGGACTCACACACGGGGGGCTCCCAGTGTGTTTTTCATACATGTGGTTTGCTTTGCGCTAATCTGCAGCACTGATAACAACCCAAGCACTGCTGTTCCATTTGTCAATGCCAACTACGACAACTACCCAATGCTCTACTTCTCTAGACGAGAGATACAGGATCTCCGATATAAGGCAAGCACTACACATCAACACATTGCAGCTCGGTTGGTTGAAGCTGTGCAAATCATGCTGTCAAACTCTTTGGAGTATCTTCCTCCCTGGCATCCCAAAGACTTCAGTGCTCGGTGGAATGAAATCTATGGCAACAATTTGGGTGCTCTGGCAATGTTCTGCATACTTTATCCAGACAACATGGAAGCCATCGACATGGCCAAAGACTACATGGAAAGAATGGCGGCTCAGCCTAGTTGGTAGATTTTTGTCTTGTTTTTATTGCAAAACATAACTATACAGTACATATTTGGTATATAAAGAGTAAAGGAGTATAGAATGCTTTGGTTTCTTTTCATAACTGTGTTTTTAGGGATTACCTATTTTTAAAGCTTATATCTAAAACAATCATTATCATTTTAGTGTATTCCAGTATACATGTTATATAAGCTAGAATTTGAATGTCCATTCTGAATCTAGAAACTTCGGTTTGGAGGTCCAAAACAGAATATCGGCTTTTCTCCAGTTTGGGAATGTGCTTGTAAGTTCCCCCATACCAGTACACATTGGCCACTATGTGATTGCTGCTATATAATTTTCAGCCACAAATAGCAGCCATATAGGCTGTTAAACTAATGCATATATAATTCAATACAGTTCTCAGCTTTATCCTAGAGAAGGGATACAATTGAGTTAAATGAATTTAGAAACTTGCTTGTATTTTAGAATATTACTTGGAAATATACATTTAAATTAAATAAACAAGATCAATTCTCCATATTTTTAAAAGAAACTTTGTTTAATTGTAATATAGGAAATAAAATTGTTTTTTTCCCCAAGTTTAAATTCTGGCTTTAGTATGTGATTTGAACTTCAATCATAATCTTTAGCATTCATAAATACCTGTATGAATGTAATGAACATTGTTGCTGCATAATGAAAAGGCCAGAAAATATGACCATCATTTATTTCAATTTTCAAAAATAGCATGGGGAAGCAATAATTACAGAAGGCAGAATAACAAGAGTTGGAAGGGATCTTGGAGGTCTTCTAGTCCAATCCCCTGCCCAGGAGACCTTATACCATTTTGGACAGATGGCTGTGTCCAGTTGCCTTTTAAAAACCTTCTGTGATTGGAGCACCTGCAACTTTTGGAAGCCGGCCATTCCGCTGGTTAATTTTTCTCACTGACAGGAAATTTATCCTTAGTTCTAGGTTGCATCTCCCTTTGTTAAGCTTCCATCCGTTGCTTCTTTTTTTGCCCTCAGATGCCTTGAAGAATAGATTGACCCCTCCTGTCTCTGACAACCCTTCAAATATTGGAGTGCTACCATGTTACCCATGGCTCTTCCCTTTGTTAGATTAGTAGATATTCCCAGTTCCTGCAACCGTTCATAATACAGTTTAGCCTCCAGTCCCCAGTTGCTCTTCTCTGCACACTTTCTAGGGTCTCAACATCTTTTTAATGTTATTGTTATTCTGTATTCTGTAATTACTGTGGTTGCTCCCACACACACTATTTTTGACAATTGAAATAAATGGTAGTCATTTTCTCTGGCCTTTTCATTATGTAGCAATAATGTTCATTATATTCATGCAAGTATTTATAAATGTTAAAGATTATGTTTGAAGTTTAAATCAAACACTTCGGTAATTTTTTATGTCAGTGTTAGAGTAGCGAAAGCTACATAGTTTAAAAGTACTTATTGTTAAAATGGCAATAAAAGCTGGGTGGTTCAAAAGAAAAAGGGCAATATATTGGAATGCTGAGTATTTAGTCCAGAGTTTACTCATTTTTAAAAATGATTGGCAGAAATAATATACAATTTCAATTTGTCAGTGAAGTTTGAAATTCCTTAAGGCATTTGTATATAAAAACAATAATAGCCTAAGAGCAGTTTTGCAACAAATGAAAGAGTAGAGAGAAAGAAATTAGATCACGGTCATTTTCCAGTGTAAAATTTACTGTGAGATGAGACTTGTGGATATAAACTAAATAGTTGTCGTCGTGTGGGATTTCTATTTTTCCTCAAAAACATTCCAGTGATAGAATAATGACCTGTTTTAGATTCAACCTTTAGGCAACTTGAACACTGCTGCTCTATGGTTTGAAAGGATTCAATGTTTTCCTTTACTTGATCAAAACTGAACAATCTTGATAAAGCATCTAAGTACTTTAAATGGTGCTGCTTCTGCCTCTTGGAATACAGCTTGAAATCTTAGTTTGTGTTTAGATAACTTGTACCTGAAATTTATCTTTTTTCCAGTTAACTGCATGGCCTATTTTTCCCCTAAATGCTTATCTGTAATCCCTTTTGAAACAGAAATAACACTATTAATTTAATTTTCACTGTAGCTGTTACAGTTCTATATTGTCAGTTAAATTATTTCTTTAGAGATTTTTTTATTCCATCTTTATTAGTTTTATAAATAACTCTGATACTCCTTCCTCGTCCTGTTTTCCCCACAACAACAAACCTGTGAGGGGGGCTTGGGTTGAAAGAGAGCGACTGGTCCAAAATCTCCCATTTGGCTTTCATGTCTAAGGCACTCAGTCTCCTGATTTCTAGCTTAAGGCCTTAACAACTAGTCCAAAATGACTCTCAGTATATTGTACTATATTTCCCTGATCAGACTCTACTGTCCTTAGAAGACATTCAACATATTGGATGATAATAATTGTCATCATTATAGAAAATTCTATGAACAATTTATAAATTATAGTAAAAGAAAGTATGGATTATGTTCTGTAGCTAAAACTTCACAAATGCTTGGCATATGCTAAAATATATCTTCAGACTTCTGGCAGATAATGTTATAGCAATATGTTACAGGCAAAGATAGTCTTGGATCCAGGCCATGAGGGGCTACAGTGAGTGTTTAATAAATTGAACACCTGGCCAACAGATTTCTAAAATTCTACGTAGGCAAAATAATTCACCAGACGTTAAGAATTTGTAATTAAAATCAAAATAAAAGTTTCCCTTGTCCAGTCATGTCTGACTCTAGGGGGGCGGGGGCACGATGCTCATCTCCGTTTCTTAGCCAACGGCGCCATCATTGTTGAAGACATTTCTGTGGTTATGTGACCAGTATGACTATACGCTGATGCACATGGAACACTGTTACCTTCCCATCGAAATGGTACCTATTTATCTACTCACATTTTCATACTTTTTGAACTGCTAGGTGAGCAGGAGCTGGGCGAGAATGGGAACTCATCCCATTGTGCAGTGCTTGGGTCTCAAACCTGAGCTGTTGACTTTACAACTGACAACATCTTAAGCCACTGAGCCATCACGTCCTTCTCAAAATCAAAATATGCCACTCTAAATTTGATTGTTACACTGTGTGGTGAAGATGGGGCTATGCAGACCATTCAAAAGCTACCAGTCCTTTCAGAAGTGTTTGCTCTGCATCTCCATACAAGTTCAGTTCATGGGAGACGCCCTCTAAGCAGCTTAAGACTTTGATAGGATTCTCTGCTGCAACATTACAATCATCAGTTTTGAAGAGATGCTCCAGTTGCTTGGTAAAACTGCCTGTCCAAATAATTGCTGAATCCTATTTGAAGTCATCAGGAAATGTTTTATCCCAAATATGAAAAGATCTGTTATTTTTAATGTGAAAAAGATCCTACTTCAGAGCCATCAGTATTTCAATACTTTTTATTAAAATGTAAGCTACTTCATAATAATATTATCTACCACTTTTGAGATACTCTGTAGAGAAAAATCACATGATACAAATATCTGGGGGCTATGTGAGAGCAAAATACAAATGTTGGATTATTTATTATAGCTTCTCCTCCTGCCAAAATTTCTCAGTAGAATAGTTCATAATGAAATACAGCTCATAATACCCGATTCCATTTCCAGTTAGCTTCCTTAAGAAAAGAATAAAAGAGCAAAATCATTTGCATATATTAGTATAGGTGGCTTCTCAGAGCAACCTTCCACAGTCTCAGTTTCAATGAGTAGAATTCAACTGCTATAATTTCTCCAGTCAGGAATTATAGGATATGCCATTTAAAAACAATTTTAAAAAATAATTATTTTACATGTTTGAATTTATAAGGCACCCAGCTCCTATAGACTCCAATTATGTCCACACAGTTTAATTGCACTGGTTATAGCTCCAGTAGTTTTTTAAGAGAGCACAACTGTAGTGACAGGGAAACAAAACCATTCATTCATTCATTCATTCATTCATTCATTCATTCATTCATTCATTCATTCATATCAGTCAGTGATGTGTCTAGTGTCTTACAGTTAAGATACTAAAACATTTTAAAAAGAATATAGAACCAAACCTATAAATCAATAACATTTTCATTGCTTTTATGTAAGATTGATGGTGTGGAAACAAAGCAAGACCATAGGTCATACTACAGACTGAATAAAAAAAGCAGAGCTAAATATTGACTGAAATCTTGTTCTGCAAATAAGAAAGTGACCATGTAATCACTTTTTCAGCTGACATCATACAAACTCTGCAAAGATTGATGGATAACCTTCCCTGGTTTCTTGGCCTCACGTGATGGAGGAAATGTGATGTCAGATACCATCTCGTGTATTAAAGAGAAAACAGTGATTTTTAATACAAGCAAATCAAGAAGTTTGTTTTCTTGATTCTCTGGACTGAAAATAATAACAAGAACAACAATTTGATTCAGGTTGTTTTAGAGCAAATATGACTGATGAATTTTCAAACTGTAGTCTTTCATAAATTGAAAAACAGAATGAACTGCTATAACTGCTGTGTTAGAACTGCTATAACTGCTGTGTTAGAGTTTGCAACGATCCAACCAGCACACAAATAAATAATTCAGCAGGATTCATTTATAGAAGAAACTTCTTTATATACAATAATATAAAG
>JANHFL010000875.1:185860-204574 GCA_032468155.1 Oxyrhabdium leporinum
GAACACTGTACTTGTGTGCAAAGCGCTCTTTAGGCATGCGCACGCTCACAGAACTGGTTGTTAAACCGGTTGCAGCCCACCACTGAATAGCATTTAGACTTATATACTGCTTCACAGTGCTTTTCAGCTCTGTTTAAGAGTCAGCATATTGCCCCCAACAATCTGGGTCCTCATTTTACCAACCTTGGAAGGATGGAAGGTCAACCTTGAGCCAATAAGGATTGAACTGCTGGCAGTCTGCAGAATTAGCCTGCAATACTGCATTCTAACCACTGCGCCACCATGGTTCTTATATTGGTATTAAACTTTAGTATTCTCCACCAATGAAAATTGTGGCTAGATCAGACTCAAAACTAATAATCTTTGGTTAACGTACACCATGCCAACCTATAAAAGTGTGTATTGTCTAGATCATAATGATATAGATACTAGTTTGGATAAACAATGCATTTTTCTAATACAGAAGATGCTTCTATTCATGGAAGGGCTGCTTACTTCCACACATTCATTGGTGAAAGAGTTTGTACAGTTGTGTGATCCTATAGAACCTCTCTGCAGAAATACTTTTTTGTACAAATTCTTGTACAATTCTTGAACTATGGAGCCAAGCTGTCAGATGCACACTCTTATACAAAGTTATCTTACATTTATAAAGCAAGCCATGTAAAGAGTATTCTGAGACATGTATATGGGGCCCAGACATACACCTGGCCAAAATAATCCCAGTGGTGGTAGAAGCACTTGGGGCTCTGACTCCTAAACTGGGAGATTGGCTCCAAGAGATCCCAGGAACAACAACAGAGTTCTCTGTCTTGAAGATGCAGTGCTAAGAACAGCAAAGATATTTTGCCGAACCTCAAATTCCCAGACCTCTTGTATAGGACTCAAGATTATATTCCCTGTTCACTTCAATGAATGGCATAATTCAGCAGTTTACTGTATGTATTATATGGAAAATATGAAACCTGATGCATTTCCTTGTTATTAATTGCTTTAAGGAATGCATTCTCCAAAGACAAAAGTTCTCAAACAAACAGAAAAGCCTTGCTATTTTCAAATTTAGATTACCTCATAACGTTAATTTAGGATGATCATAAGAATCAAACTAGAATTGACAGTTATTGAATTCTAACCCCCCCTCCCCCTAGTACCTAATATAGCAGAAGAAAAAAATTCATATTTTCGAAGACTGATGAACTGTAAAACCTTCCATATTATATATTAAGGCATATCAAATATATCAAGTTCAAATTGCTTCATAAGGACCATTTTTGAGTAGAGAAAATGTCATTCATTATTATGGGGGACAAGATACACCTTATAGCGTGAATTAATATCTTATTAATTAAAGCATCATTAACTAATTAATAAAGCTTTTAAACTGAAAAATGAGGTAGATTATTTTTCCCAAATGAACTTAGAGAAATGTAGAGAAAAATATTTAATATGATATAACAGCCGTATTCAAAATTAATTTTAAATAATACAGTTTAAACAAGATAATCAATTTAAGTGAGACATTAAATAGATTTTAATATGCTACAAAGAATTCTCTGTAGACATTCTGTGTGTCAGTCTGAACATATTAATGTGTCATAGTCTGACAATTTAATGATCTGATATTTGAAAGAGAAAAAACTATTAAAACTTTTATTACAACCTTACAAATAGATATAATATTACCAACATTATATGTAATGTTGTAACTCATTGGGAGCTCTTTCTACTTTCTATCATTTAAATATGCAATATTAAGTAAGGTGTTTGCTTTCAAATACGTTTGTTTTAATTTTTCCTCCTAGGATTCCAAAGAACTGTTGCTATTGCAGATTCCAACTACAATTGGTTTTATGGTCCAGAAAGCCAGTTGGTTTTCCTAGATAAATTTGTTATGCGTAATGGCAGTGGCAACTGGTTGGCTGATCAAATTCGAAGGAACAGAGTACTTGAAGGCCCAGGGACACCTTCCAAAGGACAGCGTTGGTGCACACTTCACACAGAGTTTCTCTGGTATGAAATAAGTAAATCTTTAATCAATGAGATACGTAGGAGGTAGACAAGAGAAGGCAAGCACAGAAATGAGTTTAGATATACTTGTCAGGAATTTATAGAATTTGTACCATTCTTTCTCAGCTGCACATTCCCAAGAAAACACCAGGTTAAATAACTACTTGTAGTGAAGAAAAGGAGTAAATGTTCTGTGCATTTATTCTGTGCATGAGTCTGGAAGAGTTAGCAACAGCATGGGTGATAATTGTATATAGCCTGAAATAGTGTCATCTGAGTAGAACAGGAACTGAATTGACCTTGGCGAACTAAGCTATGTATAAAAGATCAAGGCAGTTGTCTTGCTAAAAGTTCTCAACAGCTCTAGTGTGGCATAATCATTTGATTATGGAAAGTAGGCAAAGGTCAAATGGACTTTTTATGCAGTAGATGAGATAGAGTTTTCCAAATATGTGCCATGAAATTATATTCTCTATCGGAAATGAGAAGATTTGGCTAACTATAGTTCCAGAAAATTTGTCAAAACAAGTAAGTCATCTTGGAGGTGGATGACCAGGGAATGAAATGAGCAGTCTTACAGAATGAAATGAGTCTTACAGAAACAGTTAGTTACTTTCAGAGGCATGCAGACTCTTGAAACAAAATATTACCAATGTCCCTAAGAGGAGGGTATGTAATAGTCCAGCTAACTTGTTGAAGATAGGTTTGGTATGGGAACAAGTTAGGTAAAGTAACAAAACCCTTGGCATTTGTTTTAATATGCTGCTACCAAACATTGTGGAGAAAACATGGATACTTTCAAATATGTTTTGCACTGTTAGAGTTATCTGAACTTACCTTTGAGTTTGTTGACTTTTTATACTCTACTAGGAAAGATCAGAAGTGTTGGAGTTTTGGAGAACCAAGAGTTGTTGGTTAGCACAGGCTATGTATTCTTCCATTTTGCTTGCTTTGGATGTGTTGGATGGGATGATGCTTGCGAATGATTAATGCCTTGTTGGTAGATTATTTATTTGGCCAATAATGTGTTAGCTCTATTTTATCTCTGTGTTGATTACTTCTTGTTTGGTAACTGCTTGATGGTATTGCTTGGTAGTAATTTCGTTCTCTTGTAATTGTTAAAATATGGTTTGGCTTTCGTTATATGGTTGGAAAGGTGATGGCTGTAGTTGTTTTAGGTCTTGGTTGATTGCTGTGTGGTTTGTGGTATGTTGTAGGTTGGGCTGATGTGCTCATGATTTTAATAGAATTAACTTGATACATCTCTTGATCACTATCTAGTCAGAGTACTAGGCTTTTAAGAACTCCCTCTTTTGTGAGAATATTTCACTATTTTCCTATTGAAATTAGGAAGTCATGTTGAGTCTTTTTACAGCTACTTGATGCTCAAGGATATATCTTGCTAATCTTTTGTCTGTTTTGGCCTATGCGGCGATGCTTGCATTTTATTTTGTAGATTACTCCTGTTTTGTCTTCCTTTGGTATGGTAGCCTTGAATTTGCGTAGAATGCTTTGTAGGGACTTTGTTTATTTCAGAAATTTTGAGATAGCTGGAACAACCTTTTAACATATTCCAAAGTACCTTTGATGTAGGGAGCATTATTCTTTTTATGATGCTTGGGCTTTTATCTAGCAGTGTACAGAGTTACAGAAAGTAGAAATCATAACATTTTTTTTAATACAATGGGTACACATACAGTTTTAAATATCCATTCTGTTCCTTCATGATGTCCTTCAATGAAGGCTAGTACATATCCTTTACTTAGCCACCAGACAAGTCCCTGTGACTAAAAATTGTCCAACTGAGATTGAAAAACACTCTGAACAATTGAGGATCACAGATAATATTTCAATATTATCATAAAGTAAGAAACATAACTGTTCCTGCTTTGCTATTAAATACATAAAACTGCAAAATCCCTTTCAGTCAATATGGATTGTTTTAATAGTTTTTTAATTATTATTCAGAGTATGTCAATTAAAACGTAAATCCAATTGTATTCAACAGGATTTATGGCTTGGCAGGAGTTTTAGAGTAGCAGCTTTAGTGTGCAATCCTCTTGCAAATATACTTAGAAGTAAGTCCAACTAAGCTCAGAAGAAGCTTATTTGAAAACAAATATACATGACTGAAGTGTTAGCTATTTTAATAGGGAGGTTTGCCATGTGTTCACTTAAGCCCTGATTTAAGCAAGCCCCGATTAGTTGAGAGAATTGGTGGCAAGTTTAAAGGACTCATTATGTTCTATTTACATGCCACCTGGGCATCTTTTCAGCCCAAAATTTTGCATAGTCAGCAGGGTTGTTGTTTTTTTCATGGCATAGATTCAGGTGTAGGGTTTGGTGTGTGTGTGTGTGTGTGTGTGTGTGTGTGTGTCTAAATATATATTTCATTGATAATAAAACTTTTTTTAAATGATGAATAACGTTTGTTTTAGTACATCTTGCTACCTGTTCAACTCACCTAATTTTCCACCTTGGTGTTCTTATGACTATACAAACATTCATCTTATGACTATACAAACATTCAACAGGCAACAATGGAAATACTCTAATAGGGAAATGAACTTTAAGCTACTTCCCCATTATACTGTATATCTGGCCAGTTCAACCCAATGCAATGTCCTCTAAGTATATGGGATTCCCGTTATTCTCATCCTGGATCAGATAAAGGAAAGCTGTTTGATACAATATAACAATCCTGAAAATGTACAGATTTTTTTTCTTGCCAAATATATATATATTTTTAAATATGAAACTCATAACGTCTTAAGCTTACTTGCTGTTGTACTTAACTTCTCCTTTATCTGCAGAGCCTTCTTCACTCTGGATGATCTCTTTCCATTTCAGATACAAAGATTTTATACTTGGGAAGGCAGAAGGATTGCTAATGGACAAGTGCAAACATCATTAAACCAGACAGATATTTGAAAGCCTGGAATAGAGCATATTTTTTTCTAAATAAGTTTGTATTCTGAGTTCTCCAAATTCAGCTTACTCTTTTTCACATGTGCTTTTTCCAGAAATTCTGAACCATATTAAAGCACAAATTCCTAAAATGCAAGCTATTATACTGTTTATAGAAAGCAAAAAACAAAAATTTACCATAATCTTCTTCATTAAAGACTATTGCAGAGTGGAATATTATTCCATATTAACACTGTCAAATGTTTTTACATAGTAAAAAAACTTGATAGTAGCAATGTGGTTTCTTTTAATGTTTTTTATTATTTCTATCCTGTCTTGAAATTCACTGATCAACAACTCATTCTCTTTATGTTTTTGAAAGGTATGATTCAAGCCTGGGATTTGTCCCTCCACCAGATTATGGTATTCCCAAACTTCATTATTTCGAGGACTGGGGAGTTGTAACATATGGAAGTGCTCTGCCAGCCGAAATCAACAGCCCCTTTCTCTCCTTCAAATCAGGAAAGCTGGGAGGACGTGCAATCTATGACATTGTTCACCAGAACAAGTACAAAGAATGGATCAAAGGATGGAGGAACTTCAATGCTGGGCATGAGCATCCCGATCAGAACTCATTTACGTTTGCCCCCAATGGTGTACCTTTCATAACAGAAGCTCTGTATGGACCGAAATACACATTTTTAAATAATGTGCTTATGTTTTCTCCAGCTGTATCAAAGAGTTGTTTTTATCCATGGGAAGGACAAATTACCGAAGATTGCTCATCAAAGTGGTTGAAATACAAACACGATCTGGCTGCAGATTGCCAAGGGAAAGTAATTGCTGCTACAGAAAAAAATGAGATCATCTTTATCAGAGGAGAAGGAGTGGGTGCGTACCATCCTAAACTAAAGCTGAAAAGCGTACAGAGAAACCTATTACTTCTTCATCCCCAGCTTCTCTTGCTAGTGGACCAAATATATCTTCAAGATGATAGTCCTGCCAAAACAGCAACTAGCTTCTTCCACAATGTTGATGTGCCTTTTGAAGACACAGTTATTGATAACGTCCACGGAGCCTTCATTCGGCAACAAGATGGGATCTACAAGATGTACTGGATGGATGATACTGGATATAGTCAAAAAGCTATCATCGCCTCAAGAATGTATCCCAGAGGCTACCCTTACAATGGGACAAACTACGTGAATGTTACTACTCACCTGCGAAGCCCAATCACTAGAGTTGTATACCTCTTTATTGGACCTTCTATAGAGGTCCAGAGTTTCAGCGTCCATGGGAATTCTCAGCAGCTGGATATTTTTGTCACCACCAGCGAGCATGCTTATGCCACCTATCTGTGGACCGATGAGAATAAAAGCCACTCTGTCTTTGCACAAGTTATTGCAGACCATCAAAAAGTTGTGTTTGAGCGAGCTTCTGCAGTTAAGAACTCCCCAGTTTCAGGAGTAAAAGGCGATATTGAGATAGCAGAGAAAAACGTTCAGCATTTCAAGCCTGTGTTCCAGCAGTTAGAGAAGCAGATCCTTTCTCGTGTGCGGAACACCGATAGCTTCAGAAAGACAGCTGAGCGCCTACTTCGGTTTTCAGATAAAAGGCAGACAGAAGAAGTCATTGATAGAATATTTGCAATTTCTCAGCAGCAACAAGGCAGGGCAAAAAAGAACAAAAAGGTGGCTAAAGGCTACAAATTTGTGGATGCTGGCCCGGACATATTTGCACAAATTGAAGTCAATGAAAGAAAAATTCGGCAAAAAGCACAAAGCTTGGCCCAAAAAGAATTGCCTGTGGATGAAGAAGAAGAAATGGAAGACCTTCTGGATTTTGCAGATATTACGTATGTGAAAGGGAGAAAGAGTGTGCCAATCAAAGTTCAACCTGGTCTGTCCCAACTATTTTCCACTGCTCGAAGCAGTACTCCTTTGGTGTCATCATCTTACACACGTCTTTTCCTCATTCTGAATATTGTCATTTTTTTTGTTATGCTAGCAATGCAACTCACCTGGTTCCAGAAAGCCAAGAGCTTACATGGGCAAAGATGCCTTTATGCAATCTTGCTAATTGATAGCTGTATATTACTGTGGCTATATTCTTCTTGTTCCCAATCACAATGCTAGCAAAAAAAGAAAAAGAAAAAAAAAAGACTGAATGCTATTTGACCATTCTATGGTTAGGTATGTTTATGCAAAGGTGCAGAATATATTTTCTTTTCTGAGTGTGTTCCAGGAAATATCTATGGAATAATTGTTCTCTTTTAATCAGAGAAGATGAAATTAATGGGCATTGAGACATTTGACACATTTCTCAGATTACCACCTACATACGGGTCAAGTCTGTTCTATAAATGAATGTCATGTGCTTTTATTCTGAATTCAATATGTGCATTTAATTTTCTTCTCCAAAAGCAATTTTTCTTGTCACTGAGTTGATTTATTATTTTTTGAACATATGCAACTGGAATGGTTTAATCAAAATGTACTGGTTGTTATCGTATGGATAATCCTCAGATAATAGTCCTCAGTGGTATATATTCCTTTTCACTGTTTTGCCTGTTTTAAAGCACCAATGCTATTACAATTGGCATTTTCTTTGAAGTGTGGATACCATTTCTTCCCAGTGAGCCTATTTGTTTTGCTCCCACCCTACTTAATTGTGAGGATCCTCTTTCAAATGTGACCTGTCAAGATAGAAAAAACATCTGGGTTAAGAGATGTATCTGACTTTAAATGAATTCTTGTAAGCTTCCATAGATATTCTCCTTGTATTCAGCCTCTTTTCCCATTAATCTAAGGAAACAATTATGGCTAAAGCATAGCATATTATCATTTTTTGAGTCCAGAATCCAAATACATGGGCATACATGTTATAAAGTTACAAAGTATCCAAACTAATGTCACGGACAGAAGTGGTATTTTTATGAAACGTTCAAACAAATCAGGTCCTCATAATTTTTTATAACTCATCAAATACTCAGTGATCAATGTATATTAATGTGTCAGTCAGTTTACTTGAGAAACTATGCAGAATATAAAATTGTTAAGGTTCTAGAAAGTAGAAGACTACTGAGGATGAAGAACTTGCATCTGGTAGTCATTGATATTGGTATATTAGAAGGTTGCATTTAATGCATAAGATTATGTTATTTGTTGCAATGTTTCTCTATAAAAATTGCAGCCTTGGGAAGCATATTGGAAGTAACTGATAAATGAAGCCTTTGACCCTGCTAAATTTGAGTATCAGGCCCATTGGTACTAGACATTGTTCAAACAAGGAATGCTTTTGACAACCAAGAACTCTGTTTTAAAGAAAATATATTTGTCCCAAATGTCTTTTGCTAAATAAATAATGTCAGTTATGCATATACTTGGTTATTGATTATTATTGTTCAGTAAATTAGATACAAATTCCTCTTTCTTTATATATGAACCTCACAGAATTCGTTGCTCGGGAGTAACTTTGCAGACTTAACATTTCTTAAATGTCTCATGAGTATGTAAAAGTATTCCAGCACATTCCCAATCACAAAAAGCAAATGACATATCAAGCCTCAAGCCCCAAGAATGAGACATGGAGTTATTTCTTTTTAGTTGTTCATCTATAGACAAAATCTTGCCTGACTGAAGTAACTATCTACATAACTATCAATATACTCTGTGAACTATCTTAATCCTCTTCCTGCCTACCAAACTTTCCAAGCTCTGCTCTGAGAAACAGCCCTTCCCTCCTTGGACTCCAGGCTATATTCCACCCCACATAATGAACTATATCGTTCTATCAACACATTCCAATCTGTGCCTTCCATAACCTAGCAGTTGTAACATAATAGTTCTAGAAAGTATGTCTGAGTGTCTGATTTCAGATGATACATAACACATAATAAATATGCAAGTTATAGAAAGTAGCTCTGAATACATATGGGGGTTATTTCCTGCAGAAATTGATATAGTATGTGAAATTGCACCCAAAATAAAAATTAGAAATGCAATTTAAATACAGATTTTCATGCACATTAAAAAGAATCCAAACTTATCTGAAAATAAGACAAAACAAACTTGATTTTTTTAAAAATAGAACCTAGTGCAAGAGGTGGCTTCATTTCCATCTCCATTTTAATGAAATACCAAGTTCACACAATAGAAGTAATAGTGGTTGGGGGTGGGGCAGGCAATTTGGCATTTAGTGGGCTCACACACTGCATTGCAGGTTTTACGTTTACAATTAGGCATGAGGAAATGAATACATAAACATTCCCTCTGTTGGTCCTATAAAATGCAACTGCCAAACAGCACACTCATCCCTTCTCTGGACTTAGAATATCTTGCTGGATAAAATTAAGTTCAAAACAGAACAGATTCTCTAGATCATAAATAGCAAAGAAAAAAAATCCTGTTCCATCTGCCTAAAAGAGATGTTTTTTAAAAAAAGTAATGAAGGTCAGTCAAAGTTTAAGGATTCCAGTGTGGTATACTCTGAATATTAGATGTTCCACTGTTTTTTAAAGAACAAATTAATTTGCTGGGCTACAGACTTCAAAACTGCAGCTGTGTTTGGGTAACATTTATCTACAGTATGTATTGGCTCAGAAGGTTTATTCCAAGTCGGGCTAATTGTTTTCCTTTTTTAAAAATGGCTGAAGTCTTTACAAATTTTCAAACTTGTTCTTCCATTTGAACACAACCTGACTTATATTTCTTTCTGAAATTTGCATGGATTATGTAAGAACCTGTAACATGAGTTGAATAAGCCGCATCTTGAAATTTAATATTCACAACAAAAAATATCACCTGTATTTTCTATTCCTTTCCAGATTTTTAAAATTCCATTGTTGCTCATCACATTTTCCCCCCACTGCTATTATAATTATAAAACTTTACTGATTAACCATTAGGATATATCAGAATATAAGATGTATTTTTTTCCTTTCGTTCAATTGTGTCTGGTTCTTGGAGCCTGCCTGGATAAGTCCCCGCAGTTTTCTTGGCAAGGTTTTTCAGAAGTGGTTTGCCATTATCTCCTTCCTAGAGCTGAAAGAGAGGGGACAAAGCCATCCAGCTGACTTTGCAGCTCTGGCAGGATTAGAACTCATGATCTCCTGGTTTCTAGCTTGACGCCTTAACTACCTCACTAATACAAAGGATTTTAAAGATTAATATATAATTGAGACCAGATGTCTTTCTTTTGCATAAAAAAAATGCATTAAAAAATTGGACAAAGTCATGGTACTTTGTTTATGTATGTGATAATTGCAGCACGATTATAGTATGTACAAAGATGGAAAGATTCTGTACTACCTACAATGGAGGAAGGGTTGGTGAAATTGACAGAACTTGCTGAGATGGTCAACTTGACACCCACAAAAAAACACAGGATCTATGTTGACTGCTGACTGGAAAACACTTATGGTCTTTCTGGTAAAACAGAAAAAGATAAACATTATTTATGGTTTTAGACAGCATAGAAAGATTATTTTGTAACCATACAATGTTCAGTAAATTTATAATTGTACTTACTGTTCTAAAGAAGATCAGAAACTTATTTGTATCTTTTTTCTTTCTTTTCTCTTTCTTTTTTTACTTTCTTGCACTTTAACCCTCTCTTTAATTCCTTTTTCCTTTTTCTTTCTTACTTTATATTAGTTTGTATTAGTGTGCATGTGTGCTTGTGTGTGCATATATATGTATGTAGACTGGCATTAATATTAAAATAAAAATGAAGAAATCCAGGCCTTTGTGTCTCAAAAGAGCCATCTAGTGGATATAATTGCAAAAGTAGTTTGCTTTTTTAAAAATAACTTTTATAGAATCTTCTTGCAATCATGTTAATGAAGAATAATGAGAATTTAGCTTTTTTCTTAACAACAACTATCACGAATATTGGAACAGGACAGGGTCCTCAGTTTTAAGATCTGGTGACATATTTGGAATTTTGAAGACTGAAAAATTTTGTGGGCACTATCTGCCATTCTTTATGGTCTCCATCCTACAGGTTATTCTCGTCTATCCCTGCTTATCTTTGTCTTCTCATAGACTGGAGAAGAGGGGAGATCTCCAAACAAAGTATTAGGCTGGAGGCACTTTTACCTTCTGAGAAAACTCGTGGGGCCTATTTTCAACCCAGAGAAGGCACTGGAAATGAAGATGATGTTGCAGGCTGGTGTTTTGCTCTGTAGTACACCAGCTTCTCATATCTGTATGGTGCCCGCGGTGGTCCAGTGGTTAGAATTCAGTATTGCAGGCTAACTTAATGCTCACTGCCAGGAGTTTGATTCCAACAGGCTGAAGGTTGACTCAGCCTTCCATCTTTCCAAGGTTGGTAAAATGAGGATCCAGATTGTTGTGGACAACGTGCTGACTCTGTAAACCTTAGATAGGGATGTAAAAGCATTGTGAAGAGATATATAAGTCTAAGTGCTATTGCTATTGCTAAATGCTATTTCTAGCTTTAGGTCTATATATACTTGCAGATTAGTCCATCCACAGATAAGCTGAACCCTCAAAATGTTTGTATATTTTAATCTTCACAAGTGATTTATCCATGAGTATTGATGATGATGATTTATTTTTCATGGTATTTTAATGAAAGAGTTCAACAATCAGCTTATCTATTGATGGCTTATTTGCAAATATATAAGAGATATACAGGTAGATTAAAAAGTATTACTGTATATGTTCACAGATAAACCTATCAGTAGATAAGCCAAAACCAATACTGGGGTGCATTTTGGCACCTAAAATTCTCATCTATTTTAAAAGCTGGGAGTGTAGGGAATATCATAGGAAGCCTCTGTAGGCACATGGTGACTCCCAAACCAGGAAAACAATTTATTGTAAAAACAAGTCATGCTGTACTAAGAAACAGTCTCTTAAGAAGTCTCCTAAGGGACCAATAATTTTGGTGTGTCTTATTACCCAATATTCTGCTCAATTACAGAGGTTTTTCATTCCTTCTTGTATGGAGTAATGGTTAATATCTTGCATGGGCATCTATAGAAAACTTAGATGATGTCAAAATTATACATCATATATACATACAGTAATATAAGGCATTCTGGCATGCAATGCAAGTGGATTTTCCATCACAGCCAATGTTGCTGTCAGATTCCCCAAAAGTGAATCTGTCATTCTTTCAAGGCGGGGAGGGGAACCTGACATTTTTGTAACTTTCCACTGCCTTATAGAGGGGGGGAAAGCTACTATAAATTGTATTAGAATAACTTTTGTTTTCCACTTTCTACCACATTACTCTGAGAGGCCTCTTAGAGTCCTTATCTGTTATTCGAGATGACCGCTACCAAAACATCTTTACACCTATGGATTGACTAAGGGCCAGGGTGGGGTTTGGCAACCTTAAAACTAACTATATTGTCTGGAGAATTTTAGAACTAGCTTTTACTTTGTCCTGTTATCACTTCTGCTCAATAAAAAGTATCCTGTTTGAAACTCATCGTTTCAAGAGTTCTACTTTCTTGAAGTGGAAGGCGAGGGAGGGCCTGACATAAAACAAGTTCTGCAAAATTGGGTCCACCTGGAGATGCGTTTTCGCCCTGCTAAGGGGACCTTGGCAACGATGTCCGAACCCTGTGATGACACAGCGGGAGTCGAGGCCCCCGAGGAGATCCCACCCACTCTGCAGACTGAGGGTCCTCCGGTACTCAACCCCATGGGGGAAGGAGCAATCCCGTGGAGAGAACTGAGAATGCCAAGATGGTCCCTGGGAATCGGAGAGAAGGACGGCTGGGATGGAAGAACCTGAGGATTGACCAAAACCCGAGGAAGCCGGAAGCCAGGGTGGCAAATGGAGATGGAAGCCCTGTCGGATACGGAGGAGGCTTTCCTGGACTCCCTTCGTGAGCAGAGAGTCTGGAACCAGTTTTGACAACTACTCATGGAGACCCTAGAGAATCTTGACCATGGAGACAATTGGGAGCTGTATAGAGGGCTAAGATGGGAACCAGTGACAGAGGTTGACGTGGCCGCCACCACCCTCCCTCCACCGTGCATCCACCCACAGTGGTAGCAGGAACCCTGGCAGCAGCAGTTGCGGGACCCCAACCAGCTGCCCAACCGGTGGGGCCCCCACCCATACTGTATAGGGGTCCTCAACTGGAGAGGAAGCTACCGCGACGGCGTGAGGTTTGATGGAGATCCCCAACAATTGAGGTATTTCATGACATATGTAGGCACTTAACATGGAAGAATATGGCTGGGATATACCATCCCAGGCGGCAAAAATCAGAGTGGCGGCAGTAGCCCTGGATGGTGCCACTTCTAGATGGGTGGTCGGTCTATACAATACAGCGGATGCAGAGTTGCGGAATTTTGACCATTTCATGACAGCCCTGTGCCATCGGTTCGAAGATCCACTAGCTAACCGAAAGGCTCGAGACCGCCTCAGAGCTATCAAACAGGGACATCGATCCTTGGGTGAATACACAGAGGAGTTCAGAGAACTGGTCTCCTGCATAAATTGGCCGGAGGATGTCCTGATCACCTGTTACCAAGACAGGCTCAACGATGACCTCTACAATGCATGCATGGCCAGAGCAACCCCCAACAGGCTGGAGGACTGGTACCTGACCACAGAAGAAGCGCAAATCGACCTAGCCAGAAGCAAATACCATGGGAGCGCTCATTCGTGGAAAAAGCCTTTGTTTCCCAGAGCGGGAGACCAACGGAACCCACAGACTATGTCCCCACCAAAACCCAGCACCTGTTTCAAATGCGGGAAGGAGGGACACCAAGCAGCAGATTGTCACACAAAACCCCCAGCAAAGAAACTGGAGAGTCCGTCGGGGGGGGGAGACCTGCAACTCCTGCACCACGTAAACCGGAGACTGCGCTAAAAAGTGGAGCAAGCATCAAGTTTCAACCTTCTGCAAAGGGGGGTAATGAAACTCCAGAAAAGTCCTCAAACCAATTTGACTGGTCCGAGAGTGATCCAGAAGATGAGGAGCTGGTAAGTGATTCCATCAAACCTCTTACTTTTCCCCTAAGACTTTTCATCCCCAGCCTAGATAGGGAAGTGGAACTCCCAGTTTTCCTAGACTCTGGATGCTTAATTAGCCCAACCCTGGTGGTGAAGCTGGGGATCAGACTAAGGAGATTAAAGTGCCCAATTGCCTTTTGTCAGCTGGATGGTTCAATAGTGGGGGGGGGGGAGAACCAGCCCTGCTTGCCACTGAACCCCTACAATTGACTATGGGAGAGCACAAAGAAACCCTCACCTTCATAGTAGCACCGGGAATGGAGTGGCCCTGTTACTAGAATTAGCTTGGCTAAAGAAGTGGAACCCAAAAATAAATTGGGTAAACAAATCCATTCAGTTTCAAAAGCAGGTCACTTTTGCTGAACCGGAACCAAAACTGGAACTGGCAAACCCCGGATGGGAAATGCCAAACCTTTCAATCCCAAAGGAATACCGGTATTTAGCTGACGTTTTCAGCAAGAAAGTTTGCAATGAGTTACCCCCACACCACCCCCACACCACACCACCGATTGCGCTATAAAGTTACTACCAGGATCAAAACTACCCAAACAAAATATGTACAGCATGTCTCCCAAAGAACTAAAAGAACTTAAATCTTTCATTGACAAAAATGTGGAGAGGGGGTTCATTGAGCAGGCACGCCCAAAAATGGTGGCACCTGTTTTGTTTAAAGAAAAAAAAAAGATGGCTTTTATCATCTTTGCGTTGACTACCGAAACTTGAACACCGTTAGTGTGGCCAATGTCTACCTCCTACCACTCATGAAAGACTCATTTATCAAAGGGGAATTTTTTTTCAAAACTGGACTTAAGAGAAGCTTATTACTGCGTCCGAATCAAAGAAGGTGATGAATGGAAAACCGCTTTTAAC
The DNA here is from genome assembly GCA_032468155.1 of Oxyrhabdium leporinum. Taxonomy (NCBI): domain Eukaryota; kingdom Metazoa; phylum Chordata; class Lepidosauria; order Squamata; family Cyclocoridae; genus Oxyrhabdium; species Oxyrhabdium leporinum. Next base: position 200,648 of record JANHFL010000875.1, read on the forward strand.
ACACCTTTGGGTTGCTATCAATTTAAAGTTCTACCTTGTGGTCTTCAAGGTGCACCAGCTGTATTTATGCAACTGATCAACGATGTGCTACATAAACCACCTGTACAAAGGTGTTCTTGTTTACCTTGATGACATTTTAATATAAACAGAAACAATGGATGAACATATTAAACTTCTCCTTCTCTTCTTGAGAAGGTTATCGCATTTCACATAGGTTTGCATTTCACATATCGCATTTCACATATCGCATAGGTTATCGCATTTCACACCAAGGCATAGAGATGGACCCTCAAAAAGTACAAGCAGTCATTGACTGGCAACACCCACAAACACATAAGCAACTGCAAAGTTTCTTGGGATTCACAAATTTTTACCACCAATGTATTCCCGCCTTTGCACAAATAGCCCTGCCCATCACCAACTTACTGAAAACGAAAGGGGAGGGGAAACCTAAGCCAAAGCAGCCATTAAATTGGACAATGGAATGTCAAGCCGCTTTTTAAAAACTTAAAAGGCCTCTTTTCAGCTGAAAATTCTTAAACACCCTGACCCAGACAAAGCCTTCATCATTCAAGCTGACGCTAGTGATGTTGCTGTAGGTGCAGTTCTACTCCAGACTAATGAACAGGGACAACTCCAATCATGCGCTTACACATTCAAAAAACTAAACAATACGGAACAACAATGAGCTATATGGGAGAAGGAAGACTATGCTGTGAGGTGGACCCTTCTTACCTGGAGACACTTTCTAGAGGGAAATGATAACCCTTTTGAAGCATGGACTGATCATAAAAAACGGAAAGCTTTAAAAACCTCGAGAAAACTTTCCCCTAAACAAGTGAGATGGGCACAATACTTTAAAACATTTCAATTTCACATTAAAATACCTACCTGATGGGAAGAATTTCTTAGCTGATCCAGGAAACCGCAATACAATAGTGCAAAGTGTGAGATCGTAAGACCTAACTTACAACCAAACCAAACAGCTGCAAAGGTCATTACACGTTCTAAAGCTAAGCAAGACCTTTCTTCAAACAATGACGTCCTAATAGCTTTTTAAAAAGCCCTTACTTCTGACAAATGGTTTGCTGACCATAAGAACATTTGTACCGTGAAAGATGACTTAGCCTGGGTTGGAGATAAATTATACGTTCCAGCTTCACAAAGACTGACAATCATGGAAAACTCCCATGATTCTAAACTAGCTGGACATTTCGGTTTCTTGAAAACCTTGTACCTGATTAAAAGACAATTTTGGTGGCCTTTTTTTTAAAGAAAGACATTGAAAGCTATGTTTCTAGCTGCCTTATTTGTGCTGCAGCAAAGCGAAGACAAGGAAAATCCCCTGGACTTTTACAATCTGTTGCGGAATCTTCAGCACCCTGGACAGAAATATCAATGGATTTTATTGTTGAATTGCCAGAAAGCGCCAGAAATACTGTCATTTGGGTTGTAATTGATTTGTTTTCTGGGCAAGCACATTTTATCCCATGTGAGAAAATTCCATCTGCAAAAGCTTTAGTCAAATCGTTTTTAACACACATTTACCGGTTACATGGTGCACTTAAACGCATTATCTCTGACAGGGGTGTTCAATTCACTTCCAAATTTTGGAAAGCATTCCTAGCACTTCTTGGCTCTGCCCAGGGGCTGTCCTCAGCGAATCACCCGATGATGAATGGTGCGACAGAACATCTTAATGGGGTTCTAGAGTGATACTTAAGATGCTTTATTAACTACCAACAAGACAATTGGATTGATCTCATCACTTTTGCTGAAGTGGCGTATAATAACTCTATCCACTCTAGTACTGGATATACTCCTTTTAAAGCAGCCACTGGCCAGGATTTTGTTCCCATGCCTGAATTACCCAGTGAACATCCTACCATATGTTCTCTAAAAGAATGGACTGACAATCTACAAAACCTGTGGCCAGTTGTTACTCTAGCCCTCAAAGATGCTAGAGAATCTATCAGAAAACAAGCTGACAAGAAACGTATGGAACCTCAACCATTCCAAATTGGAGAAAAGGTTTACTTATCCACCAAGTTCCTTAAATCCCTACAACCTTCTAAGAAACTTGGTCCCAAATTTGTTGGTCCTTTCCTTATCATTAAAATCATTAACCCAGTGACTGTACAACTACAACTGCCAAAATCTCTTCGACTAATTCATCCTGTGTTTCATATCAGCTTGCTTAAAAGGGAAATCACATCTGATGTTAGACCATCATCTCCACCTCCTCCTACTCTTATTATGGTACATGGTGAACAACATTTGGAAATTAAAGAAATCCTAGACTCTAGAAAATGCAGGGGTTCAACTCAATATTTGGTAGCTTGGAAACATTTGACACCAGGACATAATGAGTGGGTAGACAAAAAACATGTACATGCTCCAGCGTTACTCAAAAGATTTCATGAAATGTATCCACATAAGCCTTCTTAAAATACTGTATGTCTTTATTTTTCTTTCTAGGATGAAGAAACCTTCCCATTTTAAGGGGGCAGCATGTCAGATTCCCAAAAGTGAATCTGTCATTCTTCCAAGGCAGGTAAGGGGAGCCTGACATTTTTGTAACTTTCCACCGCCTTACACAGGGGGGAAAGGCTACTATAAATTGTATTAGAATAACTTTCGCTTTCCTACACTTTCGTTTTCCACTTTCTATCATATTCCTCTGAGAGGCCTCTTAGGGTCCTTATCTATTATTCGAGATAACCTTTACCAAAACATCTTTACACCTATGGATTGGCTAAGGGCCATCACAAGACCAGGGTGGGGTTTGGCAACCTTAAAACTAACTGTATTGTCTGGAGAATTTTAGAACTTGCTTCTACCTTTTCCTGTTATCACTCCTGCTCAATAAAAAGTATCCTGTTTGAAACCCATCGTTTCAAGAGTTCTACTTTCTTGACATGGAAGGCGAGGGAGGGCCTGACAGTTGCATTGATAAGAAGGCTGCACTATTTTTAACATCAGTTATCCCAATTATCTTGTTCATAACAATATGGCCAGTGTTCTTTAATCGTAGTATATGATCTTTGGATATCATTATTGCTAAATACCATAAAACCATGTAAATAATCAAACTAACATGAAAAATAGACAATCCGTGGATTACCCATGGATAAAGCAATTGTGAAAATTAAAATACACAACTGTTTTATTTATTTTTATATCAAGCTGCCTAGAGTCTGTTTCTTGTGAGATAGGCAACTTATATCAGTCAGATATAGATATATCAGAGTTCCTATATCAGTGAGATGGGTGGCATAGAAATTTAATTAATAAATAATAAAATATATAAATTGTGAGAATAAATCCATGTTTTGTCACTTACCTCCCTCCTGCAGATGCCCATTACTGCTTGCAAATGATAATTTTCCCCTCAGAGACCTTGAAGCAAACTCTTGTCCCTAAATTATTATGCTGCCGAACCAGGATAATGTCAGCTGAGCAGAACATAATCAAACCTTGATGCTTTCAACCTTTTGGTCCCTCCTATTCAGTTTTGTCTAATGTTTTACTAATATGACTCAGCTCTTACTAATTCTCATTCTAGCACATGCCCAGGTGTTAGGGAGCCTTACTGAACCTTGACATCTCTTCGCCCATTGTAATGTGGTGAAGCTTTGGCAGTAAACACATAAAAGGGAAATGTAAGCAGTTTATTTAAAACATTCTGCAAGCAGTTGAACATAAAGCTGCATAACCTGAAACTACAATACATGATCAGAAACGTGACAAAAGGCAACCCTGAAGAAAGTACGATGAAGATACAGTAGATGTTTAGGTCTGAAGCAGAGGTGAAATCTAGCCGGTTCGCACCGGTTCGGGCGAACCAGTAGGGAAACTTTTGATTGGTTCGGAGAACCGGCAAATATCACCTCTGGCTGGCCCCGCCCCTACCTGCCCTCGCCCCGC